>JASSUY010015300.1:0-12129 GCA_032466535.1 Forpus xanthops
GAATGGGTTGCCCAGGGAAGTTGTGAATGCTCCATTGCTGGCAGTGTTCAAGGTTGGGTTGGACATAGCCTTGGGTGGTATTGTTTAGTGGGAGGTGTCCCTGCCCATAGCAGGGGGGTCGGAACTAGATGATCTTAAGGTCCCTTCCAGCCCTAACTATTCTATGATTCTATGATTCTATATCTGCAAAAATACATACACACACGGTATATGTATATACAGTATGTACAGTGAGACATACGTAGACAAAACTATGTCTGTGTAGGTTTGCCAGTGATTTTCCCTTTGTAGACAAGCTGTGGGTGTGTTCATGGAGCTCCTGAAAAATGTCATTAGCAAGGAAAAGAACAGGTAGCTGATGAACTCACAGAATTGTAGAATAATTCAGGTTGAATGTGACCTCTGGTGGACATCAGTCCAGCCCATTGCTCAAAACCAGACAGGCCTCTGAGCAATATGAAGTTGCTCAGGTCATTGTCCATAGAATCATGGAATAGTTTGGGTTGGAAGGGACCTTGAAGCTCATCTTCCATGGGCAGAGATGCCTCTCACTGGACCAGG
Organism: Forpus xanthops; assembly: GCA_032466535.1. NCBI lineage: Eukaryota > Metazoa > Chordata > Aves > Psittaciformes > Psittacidae > Forpus > Forpus xanthops. The sequence continues at coordinate 562 of JASSUY010015300.1, forward strand.
TTGCTCAAAGCCCCATTCAGCCTGGCCCTCTGGGTTTTCAAAATCTTGAAGAGTGGAGATTCCACAACTTCACTGGGCAGCCTGTTCCACCCTGCTTCTTCATCTCCAAGTCTTTTTTCTATGTGTGTGTTCTCACATGCAAGTGCATGCTCAGATTGGGGGTGGCAGGAGGAAGAGGGAGTGCACAGAGAGGTGTGTATGTGTTCACAAACAGAGCTGTGTTCATGAAAGAGCAAACCCAAATCCTGTCTCCTCTTTGCCAGGTAAAAAAATTGGCGACCAAGGCAATTGCTGGGCAGCTTTTAAAATAATCTCCATATTAAGCAAAGCTGCATATTGTGATCAATGAGGTAATTTTAAACAGGTGGTATGGTTTAACCCCCCTGGCAACTAGGCACCTCCCAGCCATTCACTCATTCACTTTACACCAATGGGATAGGGGAGAGACTTGGAAGGGTAAAGTAAGAAAACTCATGAGTTGAGATAAAGTCATTTTAACAGATATAGCTGAAGCCATGCACACAAGCAAAGCACAAGGAATTCATTCAATGCTTCCCATGTGCAGGCAGGTGTTCAGCCATCTCCAGGAAAGTCAGGCTCCATCACGTGTAATGGTTACTTGGAAGACAAGTGCCAGAACTCTGAACATCCCCCTGCTTCTTTCTTCTTCTCAGATTTATATGCTGAGCATGATACTGCATGGTATGGGATAACTCTTTAGTTGGTTGGGATGTGCTGCCCTGGCTGTGCCCCCTCCCAGCCTATTTGCTGGTGGAGTGGGGTGAAAAGCAGAATAGGCCTTGACTAAAAACATCCCTGTATTATCCACACTGCTCCCAGCACAAATCCAATACATGGCCCCAAAGCAGACACCGCAAAGGAAACTGACCATCCCAGCCAAAACCAGCGCAAGAAAATATGCTTTTAGTTTGGAATTAGTCTTGTAGTTATGCAAGGATTCACTGCTTTTAACTGGAAAAATGAGTGCCTTGAATTTCTTGCACATTGAGATCTATTGTCAGTTTATTAAATTCAGATTTACTGCCGACTTTCCTAGCCAAAAAATAGCTGTTAGCACACTATAACAGAGCATAAATTTGAGTTCACTGAATCAAAGACATTATTAGAGAAAAAAAGTACTTAATGACCTGTCTGATCTAATAAATCTTGCCATTCGCATAAAGCTAGATCACAAGAATTTATATCCACTAGATGTGTAAAATGAAGGCAGTTAGGATTTGAAATGATTTCTTTATGCAACTGGTCTTTACCATAGGCTTCTGAAGGTAAAAATAAGGTAAGGATAGAAATGGCTAGGAAAGATGCTGTTGAGATGATACAGACATTTTCTTATGTAGCATTAAAATCAAAGCAGCCAGATGGTTTGAGATCTGAGGCTATCTGTAGGCCACCATGCTTCATGACTGGCAGAATCCTCTTGACTAGACCTGCTTTTAACTGCAGGCTTTAAACTGCAAACTGCAGTGTGAAAGGAAACTAACCATAGTCCCCATTTGGGAAATCCTATTTAACAGTCTGACATAAACTTGCTGGCCACCAGCTCCAAGTGATAGGAAATCTGTAAAGTGACTTTCCTTCTTATTTATCATGGGTAAAATCTGACTGAAGATGTCTGTTTCTAGCCTGCCCACCACTTGCCTTGCAGCTGCCCTCTAGCTACCATGGTGGCCCTCATGTGTGAAAATAGAAACCACCTTACTGACAGCATCTTCAAAGCCTGACTGAAATTTGCCCTATGTTCTGCTCTGGTGACCTTCAGTGAGCTAGCAAAGAGCACAGGGGTTTCAGCTCCCTCATAGCCTTGTTGAGCTGCCACTTGCATGAACACACAGGTTCACATGCGCTTTTCTGTAACGAAGTTAAAACAAGAATGCCTTTGCATCTGCCACATACTTTTGCATTTACCAACCACCTACCATTCACTGTCTGAAAGTCAAATAATTAACTCTGTAGTTTCACCACTAGTCTTGATTGTACAGACATATGATTCAGATTCCTTAATATGTGTGTGTATAGATACACACATATATACACATTATATTGCATTTAAGAAAAAAGTAATTCTGAAGACCAGTTTCTGTTCAGTTACAAAGCTTACATATACCTGGAAAATTTCATACATTTGTGGGCCATACCTAAACTTTATTTAGAGTCAGGCATTTTTTGTTGAGGCTCAGCCATCACTCTTATAACATATGCCGTAGAAAGCCAGGCACTTCTCCTCTGTTCTCCTGGAACAGTGTTGCCTCAGGGCCATCCTTGGAGGCATCAGTAGAGACCCAAGTTTCTTTGTTTGATTCAAAGCATATCAGCGTCGGTTCTTTGATTGAAATGTACTTTAGTTCCATTCATTTCCACACATGTAGTGTTCCCTCATGGCAAGGTCTTGTTACTGTGGCTCAAGCATCACAGTTTTTGCTGTCACATCTGGGCTGAATTTTCCCAGGAGCATAAAGGATGGGTTTCCTAGCACAACTTCAAAGTGGGCACTCCCATGACAGCATTTCAAAGTGCTTTCCTTTTTTTTTTTCCCTAAATTCTGAAGGTTCTGTGAGCAGCACAGTAACTCTTTCCTTTATCCACTTAAAGGCAAACCTTGTGCAGCCATCAATTGCTTCATCAAACTAGACCCACGGATTTTAGAATCCTTCCCATTTATGCCAGTCTTTGTAGTCCTCAAGAAGACTAATTCATGTGCATCATCATAATCTCTCTTCAGGATTCGTGTGTGTGTATGTGTGCGTGTTTAGGAGTGATATGTCTCAGATAAGGGGTAATGGTAAATCAAAGAGAGAGGATCAGCTCAGAGAGAAAATGAGAAAGAGAGGAAGGGAAACAGCTTTGTGAAGAGTGACAGCATGTAGTAGTGAGCTCATCAAGGCTGGGAAGAAAGGGAAAGCAAGTGGATGACAGGTTCAGGGAGGCAGTGCAAAACCATCTCTGCTTTCTTCAAGAATACAAGCTTTTTGTTTGGACGATTCCTTGCAATAGCTTAATTTTTTCTAAGGCAGGGCATCCCTCATTTACCCCCTTTAATTCCTTCATCTCTACAAACCTGTAGGACATGTGGGAGCAGAAGAATTTTCCACCCGTAAGAAAAAAAACCCAGATGGCCTGGCAATGTTGAACTCCCTTGCCTCAGGGGTTGCATTGTTATGTCTTTTCTGGTGATAATATGTCAAAATGCAAATATAGTTGGATTTCAGGCCCCCATGTGGAGCTTTTGCCTAGGAAATGTAGCTGATGTTCACATCACACTTTCATGTATTTATTTTTGTTGGTAAGTTTGAACATATTTTCCTCAGCCTGCAGTTCTCTTCCTGCTGGTTGTATACATGTAGTGAATAATTCATTCCTGAGAATATAATTTCACTTCCTTAGTCCTGGTGTTTTTCTGCTACAAATCCAGATGTGTTGCTCCATTAGTTCTTCTAATGTTAGCATTAATAATCATAGGAACTGCCACGTATGGCAGGTGCATTTGTGTGTTTCAGCTCAGGTTTCTATCAGTGGACATCTGTGTGCCTTGAAAGCACGCCTCACAGGCAAAGATGTGATTTTAGGGTTATACTAGCTCTGTCAATTGGCAATTGTGCAAAGGAGACTTTGGGAAAGAGGTAAGGTAGTCTTCTGGAGCTTTCTAATTTAAGAATAAGATGTGGGTAGTTATAGAACTGACAGAAAACTCATTCAGGTCAGTGTTGTCTTTGTCCAGTTTGTTTCAGCATGTCTTCCCAGGTTTGAATGAGATGGAGCACATCTAAATCTGAGTCCACGACATGTATCAAGGCAGGAGAAGCAAACACATTTTTGGAGCTGACTGCCATGAATTTTCAGTTGGTGGAAGTGAATATGAGCGTCTAACTATGAAAAAGTGTAGCCCAGCATCTAGTACCTTTAAGTCTCATAGTCCTTTGCCACTGGGCATGGGTTCCATCAAGCAGGGTACCAGCCAGAGATGGCTTCTAGGTTCAGCATGCCAGCAGCAGCAGATGTGGAGGTTAACCAATGAAGAGATCCTCCTTGCAGGGAGTCTGTCAGGTAGCTATAGAAAGCAAGAGGGTGTTGTCCCTGAGGACCAGAATGTCTGAGAATATCTTCCCCTCCTGGGAGCTTGTCTGGCTGGGCTTAGAGCCAAATAGAGAAAGTGCATTTGATGGGTCCCCCCTTTCCATTGGTGATCTTGAAGAAAGTGCTCCCCTACTGCTCTTACCCTCTTGACCCCATCACTGGTTGCTGTTCCTCAGTTATAAAAAATAACACCTTCACAAGTCAGAAATAGACACACACCTCACACCCCCCCAAGCCACATTAGATTTCTTTCTTCATTCCCAAAGTTAACTGTGAAGCATGGTTTCCAAGTCAGGCCTACTTTTAGTAACGTATAGATACATACTAAAAATATATTGGTAATTTTTTTTGTGAATGTTGATGTTGCTGTTTCTGAGGGAGAAGGCATATGGGATATAGGGAACATACTGTGCATGAAGGATGAGTAAATAAAGCTGTCACCAAGTCTTTTAAATCTTAGTGCTAGGTTGATCCATACTCACAGGGTGGCCTTGAACTTTTAATGAAAATTAATGCTGTAATCCAGAGTGATCTAGTCTTCTAGTTAACAAAAACATAGGAAATGAAAGAAGAAATTGAATATGTTTCAACAAGAGTCCACACTGACTTTGTGGGTAACAGTCTGTTCTGGCTCTGAGAGAAAGTGGCTGGTTGATCCAGAATACAATGAACTATATAGAACTGTAAAAGTACTGGCAAAAGAAGCTGATATTATCTCTGTTTCTCTGCTGCATCCCCTACAGTCATCCTCATTATTCCTGTGTCTCTGAGTGAATTGAGATATTGTCTGAAGAACAGAGCTAGAAAAAAGACTATCGCAGGAAAGGTGCATAGCATATTCGAAGCATCTTCAGGTTTTACAAGCCTGTACTGATGTTCCATCTATTTGGGCTATCCAAAGTGTCTTACTTGCTCTAAAAAACAACCTCTATTATTATATCTATTAAGACATCTGAATTCTCAGATGGTCCATGCAAAATATTCAACTGAGAGTAGGGCTTTGCCTTTTGAATCTGGCTTATACATTATGTTTATAACATACTTGAAGACACCCTGTACATCACATAATTCATTTGATATGACTCCATTTAGACTGTCTCACACCCAGAGACACGCAGCTGATCAGGTGCTGAATATGCATTATAGCAAGAGGAATTGCAGACATGTCATGCATCCAGACAGCCTCCAAAGAATAAGCAATGAAAATTGCATGCAAGGTCAGATGGGGGAGCAGTTGGATCATGGGCAGCAATTAGAACATCAAGAGAGGAAACAAAACATTCTTGTTGCGGGTCTCCCGTGTGGTTGCAGTTGATCTGTGAAATTCAGGTCACTTGCCAGGTTTGTGTTGCTACATTAAACAGCATTACAGTGGAAACAAGACTGTGGTTCACAAGGCTTAAAATGAAGTCGTTGCAATACAAAATGAATGTGAGAGCTAAGAATGAAGAAAAGGGACACATAACCTTTTTGAAATAAATACATGCTCTTCATTTCTAAATTAAAAGCAAAACCAACTGGGAGGAGAGTTTAAATTTGCCTTTTCCCCCTTTCTGGGAGAAATTCTGCCTGTTGGTTTGGTGGGGTGCAATGTTGGGCCAGAAATAATCACAATTAAGCTGAGAAGCATGCTGAGCCAGGGTGTATCCAATGGCAATCAAGGAGTAGTAAAGGAATTTCTTTAAAAAAAGACAACTTCCAAAAAGAAAAGAGGAGCCAGCTGTGTCCACTGAGCATAGCATTAAGGGAGAAAGGCTGTGAAATTGGGAGATTCAAGTGATAGTGTACCAGTGTGTGCAGGGCTGGGTTTCCGAGGAGACCTGACGGCAGGATGCTGCCCTCGCACCGGGGAGGGAGAACAGGAGCGCGGGTTCCGTCCGCCCTGCACAGTGGAGTGAGATCACAAATAATTGATTATAGACATCTGCCTGTTTGATGTGGGTGTGAAATTTTAAATTAGCTAGCAAAATGGTGCTTTGTATTAATAACATGCATGCAATTTAGTCCATAATTTCCCTGAGAGAATGGCAAAGTTAAATAATTAAGCATGCCTCAAAACAGGATTATTATAGGGATTAAGAGAGAAAATATAGCTGCTAAAATTAAAAAAGGAATGTAGAAACAATGCCTCCAAACCATGGCTGTTGTACATAATATTTTATGTTAGTTAAACTAGAAACAGCCGAAAATGAATAATCTGGATGCATCTATTGACCTCACTCTTTAGTGAGAAGACTGATCTCTAAAACATGGTACAAAGATCAACTGATGCTGTTGTTAATCACTCCTAGAGTGTCTCTCTCTAGGAAGTTTAGAACGTTTTCTCCCAGGGAGAGGGATGGGATTTCACCTGTTTTTCTTAGAGATGCATCAGGTTAGAGACAATTTGTTTGCATTTATTTGAGTGGATCTGATGATCATTTTTCATTTCCTCAGAATAATCGTGCACATTTGCTGTGTGTTATTTTAAGCTATTCAATCTGTGCTGTGCAGTTGATCATTCACTTTGTGTTTTCCCAGTGTATCTTTGTGTTCCTTTTTCACGTATATCACTTGTTTTTTAACTGACGTTTTTTTTTCAAATTTCACTGAATCAGAAAATAGCAGTTTTTAAAATTCCCCAAATACATGGGCAGAAACAAAACAAGATAAATGTAAATCCAAGATGAATTAAAGATAGCTTTAATCACAATTACAGAACAGGTAGATTACAGATAGATTTGAAAATGATGCTGCTCGGGTTATTCAGTCAATATGCATCCTTCCCTTTTCTTCCCACTTCATCTTTAATTCTTAGCTCTGTTTACTTTACAATGACAGATACTACTCCCTGTTGTCTTGTACTTCCTACATCCTACACAGTGGTTCATCCACTTAGCACATATAATTTACATTCAGTGTTGCAAAGAACAGCAGCAGAACAATTTTCATTTGTGTTGCATTCTTCTGGAAAGAAAATATTTTTAAAGGAGAGCTAAAGGAAAGCCATTGGATTTAGTGACAACTACATTAACCTGTAGAAGTCTCAGAAATCACACTGGAGATGCTCACCACTGCTTTAGCATCTGCATGTAGGAGTTCATTGTCACTGCCTGGAATCCCAGACCCACTAAAGTCAGTGAAAGTTTTGCCATTGATTTCAAAGGAGCCAAGATTCCCCTGCTATGTTTCTAAGGGCTTTTCTTTCCCTTCTGATGTAAGTCCCCAGCCTTTACATTTGCAAAACCAGTTTTATCTATGGAATAAAGTGGCAATAACGTCAGCTCTAACTTATAGATGATAAAAAGTTTCTGGAAGGAGAATGCCTTTGACTCAAAACAGTGATAATTCTGAACATATTCATACAGACGTAAATATTGGAGTATTTGGCATGAAGGCCAATACTTATTTTTCCAAACTGGCCTATGTGATTCAAAACCCAGGAAAAACAAAGGACCTGCCTGATACATTACATTAATAGTTCCTGTGCCCAATTCTATTCTAATCATGTTCTCCGTTTACTGAGACCTGCACTGCATAGTGGGAGCTCACATGTGTGATAGCTGCATGGTATGTGCAAAGGCTGTAGTGGGGACCAGTTTCACTTTCAGTCAATGCCTCAGACATCAAACAAAAGCACAATCTTTTACTTAACCTGACATTAAAGAATAGGACAGTGCACTCTAATATATGTAGGTGCACATACCTATGGTATACCCTAAAGATAATGTTTGGTTTCCAAATAAGGAAAGTGTAAGGGGAGAACTCGTTCAGCTGTGGCAATCTAAAACTGGAGTTTACTCTATGTTAAGTGATCCCAGCTTCCTCTTTAATGAAGAGAAACAGGAGATAATTAATCCTATCTACAGCTAACTGTCCAACAGCTAAGAAGAATCAACCCCTGGAAGCACCCATCTTTCACTATGGACTCCAGTAAATGAGTATTTGACATCAAGATCTGAGCAGACCAAATAATTTCTGTTACTGCACGTTTGAGTACTTTGCAAGGTTGTTTCAGATAGCTCTTTTAATATTCTTTGACAGGTCAGTACACATGCTCTTAAATGATTGATCAGATATGCAAGCAAAGTTTTTCTAAAGATAGTATCTTCAGAAAAAAAAAATTCTCCCTTTGGTTATGTACTATTGTAGGCCAATATTGCAAGACTAGAGGGGCCATCTCCTAGATCACCCAACTTGGTTACAATAGCTGTCATATATTATGACTAAATTTCTCCACCATAATATGATTGAGTAGAGTTAAAAGCCTTGAACAATTCCTTTAGCTATCCAAGCCCTTGAAGACTTTGTCTTTGGTATCTGATATGTTCACCTCAGAAAGCTTTGAAACACCAGGAACAGGTCACTGCTTCCCATGTCAAACAGATTGGCTCGATTGAGTTTTTAAGATGCACAAGAATATATGCAAGTTATTTTTCTTTTCCAATAATCTGTTACAATGTATTTACACATTTTTTCTTAGAATCTAATTTTTAAATTACTAAAGCTTTATTCCCAATTTCCAGTATTTCCCACAAGTGATATTTTCTGGTCAGTGTCCACTTTTCCACCTCTAACCCACAGTACCCTAGTGTGGTGTCTCCCTCAAATGATTTGTGGGCAGTTTCTGTAAAAATCAGCCTTCTGATTGATCTTGGTTGCAATATGGATGTATCTGAAGGTCCCAATATTCTACAGAAAAACTGTAATTGAGCAATGGTTGTCACAGGTAAGTTCAAAGAGGAGAACTACTGCTCACCCCAGAAGAAAGAAAGGAGAAATACTACGCACCCATACATGCAGAAAGTGATGTCCCTTGACACTGACTGATTAAAAAGAAATCACCAAAAGCTCTAATGTAATTCAGCCTTCAACTTCTGGATGGCTGGTAGCAAAGCTTTCTTATTTACTCACACACGATGCCATAAAACAGATCAAGAAGTGTATTTGTAAGAAGATCTTAAACCTGACCCTTTTTTAGCAGGAATCACCTGTTTCATTAGTGTTTGAGCACTTATTCATGTTCTTTGCTCAGAGTAGAGCCAGTAATTAGTCTTAGGAAGATCAGAGTAATTTTGAGCAATCATTTATGCTGACTTTCCATCTAGCTTCCATCTTTCCATGTGGGTGTGAACACAAGACGGGAAATATCTTATCTTCTGGTTTCCACAATGCTTGTGATAACAGAAGACTCAGTACCCAGGTTTCTCATGCCTGAGGAACCCAGCCAATGTTTCAGTTCTATATCATTTATTTGTTTATTTCCCATATTCATTAAGTTCACTGATTGAGTTGCTGGTAGGCAGGAATTTTCCCATGTGAGACTGAAATGGATTTTTCCCTTTGTGTCTGGGTTGAAGTGTGCAGTGGGTGTGACCACAGTGTTCCCCTAGAGATTTCAAGATTAAAAGGCACCTTTACGCCTGTTCTCTTTTGTCAGCCAGTGTCTTCGGACAGAGCCTGGAGTACCCATTACTTGATAAAAGGAATTGGAGATGTAAGCAGGCATCTTTTGCAGAGACACAGGAGGGGAAATTGCTATTGCTACAGATGCTGCTCTTGGTTCCTCAACAAATTATGCTTATAAGCACCCATTTTAGAATACGACTGAGCTGACATTTGGTCTATGCTTTTAGCTGTCAATAGAGACCCTAAACCACAATTTATTTTTGTGGAAGCTTTGCTGTCAGATGAAGTCTTTCAAAGGGGTCCTGCTGTTCAGTCTTGTGCAGGAAATTAAATTCCAGCACTTTCTTTCCTTCACAGCTCTGTTCTGCTGTTGGATTTCTCAGTAACTTTGAGTAACTGCAACTGTGGAGCAGCACTCTTTCAAAGGCTTTACTTTTCTGGGTCATATTGTATGAAACCTTCTTACCCCTCACAAGGTTCAGCAGAAATGCGCATTTTGAATCCTAGCCCAGCATTCCAGGGACATGGATAGCCCAGAAGACAAATCCCCAAAGTTACTGTACTAATGTGACTGCTGTCAGCACTCAGGGTTTCTTGTGAGGTTGCTAGAGTTGATCTCACCAGCTTTTTAATTAAAGGCACAGGTCAATATGCAACAGCTTTTGACCACCAACCAGACTTGTGGAGCAAGGCTTAATATAAGTGGGTTAGAGCAATACACCCTGCACAATTGCAGTAGTAGTGGAAGTGGACTGAGAAAAATAATTTAAAACATAGAAATGTCATGGAAGAATTTCCAAGCCCTGAAGCACCTTAGATGGTGGTGTGGAAATCAGTAATGGAACTAGAAATGCTGTATTCATGGGAAACTGAGGAGAAAATCTATTTCAAAATTTGCTGAAGGGAGCAGTCCAACAATTATGGGGAAATGTGGGTGGATGGAAAAGGCTTCACATGTTTCCCCATCAAAATGACAAAGGGCCAATTGTCTCCAAGGAACAGTAGTTTCAAGGTTGGAATGCATTAAAAAACAGTCAGTAATACTGGGATCGGTATGTATGTAAGATGTGCTGTCAGTGCTTTAATTCCAGTTTCAAAGTAACACTCAACTTCAGATACTTTCTTCAGATTGTTTCATTGCTGTGTTAGACCTGGGATAAGTAACTTGTTCTTATAGGCTGGGTTCTACAAAGTGAATATCACTCCTGTACTTACAAAGGTCCTTATTCATCTATCTGTTGCTGCTAATGGAATTCGATCCAGTTGATCTGAATGAATCAAGTTGTAAACTACAGTATCTAAGAAGATCAGGATTTCTGTTCATATCTGAAATTTGTACCACCATTTGAAATTGCACAACAGCACACTACTTCACAGCTTTTATTTATCTTTTCCAGGTATATATAGCCAGTTCCTCTAAAAGGTGCATGAATCTTCTTTGTGTATTTACAAAATATATCCTTACTTTAGAAAGGTAATTTTCATTGCAACACCTTCGTATTGCATGCACTGAAAAATGTATACCAAGTTGTGCAATCCCAAGAACATCTGTTCCAAAGAATGGTCAATGAAAAAGCTGGCAATTGACCATATAAAGTGGTTAATCCAGTTTTAAACTATATTTCAAGTACTATGCACTTGGTGTTCCTCTGCTTCATGTGCTGGAAGAGATTGGCAGTATGTAGAGACGCTGCTGCTTAGTGTGCTTGTCCAACCATGGGAGTCAGGTTGACTCACTCTTCCAGCCCAGAATTGTGGTGAATGGACTTAAATCCAGCTGGTGGTCAGTCATAAGTGGTGTTCCCCAGGGCCCCGTATTGAGCCTAGTTCTGTTTATTATCTTTATCAGTGATCTGAATGAGGGAATTGAGTGCACTCTCAGCAAGTTTGCAGCTGCCACCAAGTTATGCGGGAGTGTTGATGCGCTTGAGTGTAGGAGGGCTCCACAGAGGGTCCTGGACAGGCTGGATCCATGGGCCAAGTCACTTGGATGAGGTTCATCAAGACTCAGTGCTGGATCCTGCATTTGGGCCACAACAACCCCATACAATGCTACAGACGTGGGGAAGAGTGGCTGGAAAGCTGCTC
>JASSUY010015303.1:0-10000 GCA_032466535.1 Forpus xanthops
TTCCATGTCCTTTTTATGTTGAGGATACCAGAACTGCACACAATATTCCAAGTGAGGTCTCACGAGAGCAGAGTAGAGGGGCAGGATCACCTCCCTTGACCTACTACTGGTCATGCTCATTCAAACATGCTACCTACTGGTAATGAATTTACTACCAAATTACAATGCCTGTGTTTTCAAACTGGAATGGGTTGCAGCTGTGTTATTGTCTATACAGTTAGAAGTGTATTGTTGTGATCTTCACTTTGCAAGTGAATAATTATGGTGATAAACCTAAATATTGTTGTCATCATTTAGGAAAAAGAAAAACTGAAGTAATACCTTTAGGATATTATAGTAGTAAAATACATACTGTCCATAGTATACCTTGCCATTAAAAGATCATAGATATTTATGCAAGGGGTTTAACATCTGTAGGTCATGTAGACGATGCTCTCAGTGACATGGTTTAGTGGTGGCCTTGGTAGTGCTGGGGAATGGTTGGACTTGATCTTTAAGGTCTTTTCCAACCTGGTTGATTCTATGCTTCTATGTGCCATGGAAAGCAGAAATTAATGATAGATGCAGTTAAGCAACTGATATATAGTTGCAGTTAAGGTTGATTAACTAAGCACCTAATGCTAACTGCTGGATAGGATTCAGGATTTGGTTCCTTTGCAGTTTAAACTGCCCACAAATTTGGGATTGCTAATTTAACATGTTTTGTTCCAATTTAGTCACTTTTACAGGGTATCCATTTGAGACTGTTTTCATAAAACTGATGGTGCAGAGTTGGTGTATTTCTGGCTAGTTGAAAAGCTTTTAAGAGTCTCGCAATTGTTACTGCATTTTGTCAGTGGTAGGTTTTCGTTTCTTGAGTGGGTGTCTGTTTGAACTAGTCATGGTATACTATTTATTTACACTATGCATTATACTGGGTGTTAGCATTCTTCCTTCTTCATGTATGGTTTGAAGGCTCTTCATTAGAAGACATGCATGGTGTCATGAAAACATGTTTTCACATATTGTGGCCAGAGCTAGGGATGAGCTCTGTAATAGTACTGAGTGATGTGTCAAAGCTCAAGATAAATCCACATGCCATCAGTGTTTGCTGCTAGCTGTCTTATGAAGCTCCACTATCAATGGGCAGGGAATTTCTTTTCTGCCTTTATTTCTTTTTTCTCAGTATTACAGTTAGACTGTAGTCCAAACCACTTGTCCCTCTTACAAGATCTGAAAGAATTGCCTAGTGCAATTTGTCATTTGTAATGACAAATTTCATTTGTAATGAGTCATTGGTAATGATGAATTTATTTTTGAATCTGTACTGTGGGTTCTTTTAAGAACTTTTCAAAGGTAAGAACTTGCTGTAACATTGCATTATGCACAAAGAACTCTATTATAATAGCAGCAAACTCGTTATATTTTTGTAATTATTTTCATAGGCCAATTTAAAACGCTCTTAATGATGCAGTTTCTGTGGTTAGCTGTGATTCTGACGAAGTGTTACAAGAGAGCTGCCAGGAGCTTTTTTGCTATCCTGTGCTTTGCTTCAGATTTACATTTATTAAAAATGTGACTCTAGTTCTGTTGGTTTGCTTGTTCTGGTGTGTAAATTGCCTAAGTTGACCAATTCAGTGTGGAAGCTGATCTAACTTGAGCTTGTCATCAGCAATTGTGTTTCTTAGATGCTAGAACTGATTATAGTTGAACTGATCTTACAAGAAGTCCTGTTTTAAAAGTATTCCTTTGCTAAAGTTTTATTATGGTTCATGACAGAAATGCTGGATTGCATCATCTCATTCATACTTGAGTGTTTTTTAATCTCCAAATTTTTTTTTTTTTTAATAGGTCAGATTAATTTGTATGAAAATGGATCCTGGTATGCTGTGCTAAATGTGACTTCCTGTCCACCAGCGTTCTTGATTTCCGTGGGGTTTACAAGAGTTGAACCCACATATCTCATTCATAAGTGTTTTATTTTGTCTTTACTGAGTTTATTTAGTTCTTGAATCAGCTACAAGATTAATGGAAAACAACATGATGGTTGTGCTAGACTGAAAAGGCTGGAAAACAGATGACCGAGATGAGATATTGGTGAGAGCCTGTAAAATCCTGGGGAGAGGGTATCGTAATTAACTTTTTATAATAGAATAGACATACAATGAAGGTGGTAAGCTCAAACAGACTTTTTCAGTGATGCGTGAGCTCAGACAGGACACCTCCCATTAGACCAGGTTGCTCCAAGCCCTGTCCAGCCTGGCCTTGAACACTGCCAGGGATGGGGCATCCCCAGCTTCTCAGGGAAACCGATTACAGTGCCTCACCACCCTTATAGTAAAGAATTTCTTCCTAATGTCTAATCTAAAACTTCATCTGTCAGTTTAAAGCCATTCCCTCTTGTCCTGTCACTGCATCCTCTTGTCAAAAGTCTATCTATGGATTTCTTGTAGATCCCCTCTAGGTACTGAAAGACTGTTATAAAGTATTTCCTAAGCTGCCTTTTCTCCAGTCTTCTGTCTCCATGGTTTCTCATTCTGTTTTTCCTCCAGCGTGTTCTTTTATTATGGGAGATCAAGGGCATTGAGGCAGATAACAGGAATGAAGCAGTTTGTAAGCATTATAAAGGACTGTAGATACCTTTTAATTTGGCTCCCTGTCTTCCTATTGGAAGAGTGTGAGATGAAGGGTGTGACATATTTGTTCTACTTGTCAAATAAGTCCAGGAAAATATAACCTGCTACTGTGCTTAATCAAAGGCTATATTTAAAAACACATTTTAAAAAAGTCTTAAATGCCTCTTTGAAACAAATGTTTCCCTGTTTTATTTTTCAACATTTGTTTTTCTAATAAGATCAAATTTTAAAAAATGAGAAAAAAAAAAAAAACACCTTCAACAGATGTTTTCTTTGCAAGGATCTGTAATGCAGTTGTTTATCTGTGACCAGAATTTGCTCAGACTTACCAGTGGTGCAAGGGCAATTGATGAGAGGAATCAGGGAAAAGCATCTGTCAGCTTTGTAATGTATGTGCTAGGAAATGTAATTTGATTATTGCTGGAGCTCTGCAAAGCAGGACAGCAAGTCATAGAATGGCTGTGTGATTAGTAAGCTTTGGCTGTGACAGTTTCTCTGGAAAGGAAACATGAAAGCATTATGTTCAAGCTGAGTATTGTCAGCTTTACCATATATACCATCTTCTGTTCTGCTTTCTTTTCTTACAGTGTGCAATTGTGGGTTAGTATAATACTAATTAATTTCACATGCATATAGAAGTATGCTCTGCTGTCAGCTAGGCAGAAGCGGTGGTGCAGTGCACATAAAACAAAACCCAAACCACTGCATAAAGGAATCGCCTCTTTTATATTCACAAGATACTAATGAGAAATTATGTAATTTTGCCAGTTACGTTGTTGGGGGGGGGGGTGAGTAGAGGTGACTTGCAGCATGTGTGTGGGCCAGGAAATAAGCATCAGTTTGTGAGTGTTTATAGGATGTTCTCTTGGTCTAAAGCCTGGTGGGGTGCAGATGCTGGGGAAAGAGCTGTGCTTTGTAGTGTTTTTCACTAGCACTCAAAGCGCTAATAGCCACAAGAATCCTTTTACCCTTTATTACACAGCAATTGAAAAGGCTCTTTTCCCTTGTAGGCTGCTGGTGATGTGGCTCCAAAATGGTGAGGAAGAGTGAGTCAGCGTAAAATGTGCATAATAACCGATTAGTGAATCCTGGAACTTACTGCAAAAGGAAGATATTTGTGTTTATGCAGTACATTCCTGGAACAGAAAATTGGTAAATGATTTAGAGCTGTTTGAAGTTAGAATTTGGAAGTAAGGAATGAAGGATTCTTGTGTAAAGAGGCATGCTTCATTCTTTTATCAGCAGGATTTTAGGCATTGCTGTCCTTGGCAGGGCAAATGTGCTGGAGCCAAGTCAGAGAACATGACTCGTATCCTTGAAGAATGCCTGGATATAGGCAGGGGAGAGCCAAGAGAGTAGATGAGGCTGGCTCTGAATGCAAGTTCATCTTCCAAGATTCCAGCCAATAATCAAACTTTTTTAAAAAGAAAAGAGTCTCAATAGTTTATGTTTTATAGGGCATAAATTGGAAGGTTTTGGTGGTGGGGAGGGATCTGAAGAGGTGGCCTCAATGAAAAGAGGCCAGGGGCTGCCCTATGCTGGCTGCTGTTGGTTTCACAATATACCCACAGAAGAACATGTATGAGCCCATCAGTGAAACTGGTTAGACAGTGCCCAGAAAGAGGAACAGTAAGGCTGGGAGCAGTAGGAGAAGTTCCATTGTGGAGCTGATAATATCCTCAAAGGCACTGTGATACATGGTAACCCACACCTGGGCAGGTACTGCCCCTGAAGGGACCCAGTGCAACCTACAGAGTTATGATATGTCTAGGGTTAAGTTGAGCCTGGGAAAGGGGGCAAGGAGTGTTTTCTACAAGTCTTTGTTTGTCATCTTTGTTTCTGAATACCTGAATCAGTAATTAAAATGTTAACAGAAATTATTAAATTCCCAAGTTAAGTCTGTTTTGTTTGCAACAGTAGTTGGTGAGTGATTTTACCTGTCATTGTTTTGACCCTTGATTTCTCTCCCATTTGTTCTTCCTATTTTCTCTCATCTCCTTTTAGCAGAATAGTGTAAGCAAGTCAAGTGGCTGTGTGGGTGATTGGCTGCTAGCTAGGGCAAAACTACCACATATTTGTATATCTTTAAAATTCATTAATTAATTGTGGTCTTGACTTTTAAAAGAATTAAAAATAATAAAAAAAAAAACAAAAGGATTGTAATATGAATAATGGAACACAGTCTGTATCTCCTTTTTTCTAATGACAGACTTAATTGATTATGGTAATAAGCATATTGCTTTAAAGTTGAAATTCTAGTTAGCTTTCTTAGAACTCTTTGTGAAAAAGAACAGTGTAGTAGTAATCTCAGTAACAGACTTTTGCATTCTAAAGCCTTGTTGCTCTGCAATTCCTCACCAATTTGGAACTGGTGATGGTGATAGAAGATGCTCTTGAGTAGCAGACACCAATTGCAGCTAGCTAAACAGCCTGGTAAAAGAAATCTCTCCCTTTTGTTAGGGTTAACTTTTAACTATTCATTTTTTTATAAATATAATAGTTAATATTTTAACTTGAAGTTTAATATTAAAATATTTGTTTAAAATAAATGTCAATATTTATGATTCGGTATTTATGAATATTAAATATTTAAAATTGTTGCATTCCTTAAATCTGAGGTTATGTCAATATGTAGTGAAATAGACTATAATCAATTTGCTGAGCAAGTGCATGCTTTCTGAGAATAAAGCATGAAGTAATCCCTTCTAAAGACTAAAACCAGGAAGTCAGAATGCCATTTTCAGAGGATTGTATGTGTGAGCAGATAATGGAAATTTCTTTCAAATGGCCATTCTAGAAGTTAAAACTGAGGAAGAATGAAGTCATAGCAAGTCAGTGCAGATGAGTAATTGAGATGAAGATTGACTTGCATCTTTGCCTCTGGCAAATTTGGAAGGAGAAAAAGGATTTAATTATTTTAAGTAGCATGATAATGCCTAGATAAGTAATTTATGAACTTGAGGAATATTCTCCTGGAACTGATTATCTGAACTGAAACTACTAGGGTGTGTAGTGCCAAACAGTTGAAGACAGGTATAACTGGGATGACTAAGATCTTATGTATCAGAATTTACAACTAAGTTCTGAGTGTAACAACAGTTGCTTTTGGCAGACATAGAATAGCTTGAGTGAAGACAATTGCTGTTTCCTTTTCTTCAGCTGCCATGATTCAAGTCTGGACATGTGATGCTAACTCAAGTTTAATACTTTTTCAGCTTTATTCCTTCTATGTATTGGAACTTTCTTCAGCTCTTGCAGGAAAACGGATATATGTTTGGTTTGGACATTATGGATTTCTTTAGGGTTTAAAACCTGAAGTGTCACAGTTTTTTTATGTAAATGTATTGTGATTACTGTCAGTTTTATCAGTGTGATTACAGTGTTTCTGTCATTACTGAAGGAGCAGCATCATGTCTTGATATCTGCCAAAGGGACCAGATTAAAACATTTCTAGGGTAAACAAACCCCTTTTCAGAATGAATTCTCTTATCACATGCATGCATTATGTTGTACTCTATCATTAGGGTGAATATGTTTTAACAGAAGTTAGGCATGTTAAATATGACTTATTTACTCTTCTACACTTGGGCAAGATTTAAAAGTCTGTGATGACTTTTGGCTTAAAAGAGTGGGTATTCCTCTGGCCTGACCTGAGGAATTTTACATTGGATTTGTAAATTGCAAATGCTGCTGGGGAGATTTCACAACTGGAAAACCTTTATACTTAGATGTTGAAGGAAACCATCAAAAGTTGATGAGAGCTTCTGTACTCATATTCAGGCATATAAGACTGTAATATGAGCTGCAGAACATGTTTCTGTGTTAGATCTATTGAACACAGGCCATTTTTGAAACCGCTTTGTGGCTGTAAGTTATGTATGGCAGGGGAGAGGAAAGTCAGGGATTCACAAAAAATGATGTGCCAATCATAATAGTAAATCACATTTTTAAGGTGTGAAGAAAGCATAGTTAGCTAACGGTACAATGTGCCACCTAGTCCTGCCATACATTTCAGTTGGATTTAATTTCTCTGGAAAATTACATGCCTACATACAATAATCTGAGTTTCTGTGAGTAAAGTCGAACTTTAGATGCCATATAGATCATAGGAAAGGTATTAGACTGTATTTTTAAGACCTAAAGAAGCTAGGATTTTCTGTGTTCCCATGGATAATTTTCCTTTTTTTCTGTTCAGTCAGGTTGTCTGCAGTGTGCAAAGATCAAAGTTATTTTTCTTGGTATGTAGTTGCATTTTTAATGCATGATAGATGACAGGAACTATATTTGTACAGTTCCAGCTTATTTGCTGTACTTGATTTCCCCATATTTTGCTATCAAATCCTGTTTCAAGAAAATCTGTTATGATTTAAGAAAATAAACAAAAGCTTGAGAAGTTGAGATATGCATTTATAGTGACAAAGTTATTTATCTAAAAGTCCTTGTGACATGCAAACCAAATGTTATCAAAATAAATGTTGTTACAGTTGCTTTGTCAGAAATAGGAAACCAGCAAGTAGCCTATGTGAAAATAAAATTTCCAAGAATGGCTGTTCTGAAGGGAAAAATGTAATTGAAATGTTAAAAGGGGTATAAGCTTTTAAGTGTATATTTAATGGCAATTAGTCATTTAAGTTTATGTAATGCTACACTGCCTAAAATTCACAAATTTTAAGAGCCCTGACCCAAACTTTCATAATGTTTCTAAAGGAGTGTAAGTATGCATTCTCTGCAGGCTTTAGTGATAAGACAAGCCATTATGCATTAAAAATTAGGATGATAGAGGCCCCAGAAAAGGAAAAAGTGAATTAAAGATGATCCAATATTGTATGATAAAATGGCCGAAAGAACCAATAGGACCTCATATATTTTGGCCTGGTTTTGGATCCTTTGAGGATTGGATTTGCCAGACCTTAAACATTTATGTGAATTCTAAAGAACCTTTCAGTCAAGAAGAGAGTAATTATGCAGAGCTATGGAACAGGGCTTCACGTCCTTTTCCAGCCTCGATATTTGAACTAGAGGTAGATAAAAAGCTCGAGTAAAAAGAAAAGAAGAGGGATGAATGGGAGCCGCTGGATAACTTGCCACCTCCCTATTGTAACAATCCACCTCCAGAAGCGCTTCCGGCAGAGGCTTTGCCCCCCTTGCCGGCACCATTATCGCCTCAGGCGCCTCTGCTACCTACATCACCAGAATTAGATCAAACCCCCAGCAGCTTGTTCTAGGAGGAAAACTAAAATGCAGGAAGGAGCTTCACTATATCCATTACGAGAAGTTTCTCTCGGAGGAAATCAAGAAGGCATTGGTTTTGTGGTAGTACCACTTAACACCACAGACGTAAGAAATTTTAAAAAAGAAATGTGGGTTCTATTAGATGGTCCCATAGCAGTAGCTGAAAAGCTAGACCGATTCCTAGGTTCTAATACTTATACCTGGGAAGAAATGCAGTCTAAAGAAGGGCAAGAGAGAGGATTAGAGGAGTTACTCAGGGAAGCACAGAAAGTTTAAGAATCAGAAAAGAAAATCTTTAGGAACAGACTTGATTCTGGAATTAAAATTTAAGTATTTGAAGTCAAGGGGACAAATTACAGGTTAAATTATCAGACCAGGGGAAACAATCTAGCAGACAAGCCCAGGAGGCAGCATTAAGGACTCCGCTTGTGTGGGTTAATGTAAGGCAAACAAGAGAAGATAGAAGTGAGGAGAAACAAGAAAGGGAGAAAAAGTATACCTCTGAGGAAATAACAAAAATTGAGAAAATAGGAGCGAAGTTCGAACAAAGAAAAGGGACACTGCCCGATGGCAGAGAAATGTTGCCAAAGACATATACTAGAAAAATTTTGGAACGTTTACATATGCAAACACATTGGGGCACAAGAGCATTAAGTGATCATTTTCTTAAACAATTTGACTGTATTGGAATCCTTGAAATAGCTAAATAAATTATGCAAGGTTGCTTGACTTGTCAGAAAGTGAACAAGAAAATGTCTTGGCAAGTGGCGGCAGGAGGAAGAAAAATAGCCTATAGACCTTTTGAAAGAATAAAAATTGATCCTACTGAACTTCCTGAGGCTGGAAGGTTGAAATATGTATTGGTAGTAGTAAATCATTTAACACAGTGTGTAGAAGCCTACCCTGTGGCATGAGCTATGGTACAAATGGTAGTGAAAATTTTATTAGGTGGAAATATCACACTCCATGGCATCCACAAAGTTCAGGAAAAGTAGAAAGAATTAACCAGATGATAAAACAACAATTGGCCAAATTATTGAAACGGAGATGCCTTGGACAAACTTCTAAATATAAGAACGAAACCCCATAGTAGGAGTGGATTATCACCCTATGGCCATACTCTCAGGGGATGCCACTTGGAAATAATCTGGTAGAAGATTATGATATGCAAAAGTATGTAATTATTTTGGGAAAAGGTTGAGAAAATTAAGGGAGATAGGAATGTTGGTTCAAACACCAGCCCTGGGATTCGCAATTCATCAGTTAAAACCTGGGGACAGGGTGTTGATAAAGACATGGAAAAAAGAAACTTTATCTCCTCTTTGTGTGGGACCTTTTCTTGTTCTGTTAACTACAGATACTGCCGTCTGAACTGCAGAAAAAGGGTGGACCCACGTATCGCAAGTCAAGGGTCCAACAAAGGAGTGGAAGGTAACATTGAAACCAAGAGAGACTAAGCTAATCATAAGATGAACTTGAAGATACAGGTAACGAAAATGAGGCTGGACCCGTGAACAGTTTCCTTTATAACCAGGCTAACTCTTTATACTGGTTCCAAATATCCTGATTCAGGTTTCCTATTTTGGGTAGTTTGTAAATGTTGGAACTGTAATTGAAAATGGTCTTGTGTATCATTTAACAAACAACCTACTGCAGACGGTGCAGGGATCTTAATCTGCTTCCGACTAGGGATCAAATAAGACAGCTGGAAATATTCAAATTATTTTGCAGTTGGGAACTACTGCTTCCTGAAACTTGGGAAATATTTGAGGACGAGTGGTATCGAGTCTTATGCCAATGTACTAAAAGGTTTGCATGGAAAAGAGCTCAAATTGAAACTGGTCTTTAAGTATTAACTTATTTTTTTTTTGGGACATAGCATGCAATAATTAAAGGATTAAATGAGTTTCAATTTTGACCTCAGGGCAGAAGTCTAAGGGAGCTACCCCAATATTTAAAAGGAGAGAGGGCAAGACTGGAGTGGGGTCAGTACTGCAGCTATAAGAGTCTGCCAAGGGCTCCAACCCCTTTGGGCTGTGACTGCCTAGTACCATGGCCCTGTCCAGACCGCTTCTAATTGCATTTGGGGAAAATCTCCTGACTTTAATAATGGCAAGCAACAATTGCAGTCAGTGTGTTGTGACTAACAGAAG
>JASSUY010015303.1:12500-14303 GCA_032466535.1 Forpus xanthops
GAGTCCAAGATTGTAGTAATAACAGCAGATGGTTCCAAGATCGTAGTTATCAGTTCCTTTGTGCACATCCTACTCTGCAATCATCTGTGCCAACTTTCTCAAAACTTTCTGCATGTAAAAGTTATCTAGTAACCTCCAAACGTGGTCCTAAAGCCTTCGGCTCACTATTTTACAAATGTCAGATAGTTGTCTGGATTGCTCACATGTCCACGTTCTTCTAGGTACATTCCCACATGTAACGTCTGAATTTTGTCAATAAGAGCAGTAACCCAGGATTCTCAACTGGATTAAGTCAAGCCAATTCTAATGAAAGCAGATGATTTAAACTGATTTGTTTCATTTAGGCATTGTGCTGTGTAGAGTCAAATGCACCTTTCTTGAGTAATGAGCTTTTAAAACAGAAGAACAAGTAAATGACCAAAGTCCTTTTTCTAATGTAACCTCCAGGCTTCCAAAAGGCAGTAGCTTAGGACCTGTGTGGGCTAGTACGTCTATATATAAGATATTGAAAGAACTCTTTCTAAAAGAGACATTACAGTGAAACTTGAGGGATTTCTGTTCACTCTTTCATTACTTAACTTCTTTGTACTATTTCTATTCTTACTGTAGAAGTTAAAGTGGTGGAAGTAGGGTAGGGAAAATGCCACATCTTCCCACTTCTTTTCCTAGTCTTTAACTGTCAAATGGCAGTCTGACTTGCTACTCACAGAGTGCCTTTCTTAAGTGTAGCTGGGGTCCCAAAATGTGCTACACGTTTTTCAGAATAAAACGGGTTGTGTAGGGAGTGGCACAACTCTGAAACACTAGGTGAGCAGTGACTCTGTTTTCAAACTGTCATTTAAGATAGCTGAAGGTGATCAACTTTCTAGGCCTCCAATTAAAAGGATGCTTTCAGAATTGAAAATTAAGTTGTAGTTAATCTTTAAAGTGATGCAATGTTAATTAAGAGCAGGGTGGTATGGGAGAATATCATAATGGGACATTATTCTCTTATATCCACATAGTTCCTGAATTGCTTACAGAGATTTTTACTGACTAAGTTAATATAGTAGCAAGCACTGAACCTCCCTACTCTCCCCTACTCCATTCATTTTGTTGAATGGCAAGCATGAGAGACTTCAATTTCTTTTTAGGATTTTCAGATGAAGAAAGATGTATATGTAGGGGATAGCAATGGGAGATTTTCACATTTCCTAAATCAGAAAAGGTTCAATTCATGCTAAAAGTAAGAATTATTTGGAAGTTGTATGTAAGACACAGTAGAGCTCTGAATATGATAAAAGACAGTTTTGTGAAGATGCTTTGAAATCTGTGATTACTTACAGTTGATGAAACAATCATAAGTAACTGGAAGAGTGCCAGTGAACTAACTGGGATTCAGTAAAGATTTGAGACAATCTTCCAGAAGGAGAAGAAAAGAAAACATAAAATAAAAAACAAAGCAAAAGAACTCTGTCAAAACAGCTAATTAGGCATGCTCACTGAAAGCTGTATTTCACCCTTTCATAGCAATGGATCAGAAGTCTAACGTTGCGGTATTCTATTTTAAGTTCTTCCCATAAGGAATATGTGGGTTCATCTTTTTTTTTTGCAGCCTTGATTTGAAGTTCCAATTTGTCTGCAAACCATTTAAATTAAACTAGTGGTGAGGAGGTAAGTTTTAAGGCAGCCTGACATTCAATTAGATCTCTTGTGCCAATATGCTGTATGAAAATAGGATGAGAAGGCTGGGGCTGTTCAGCCTGGAGAAGAGAAGGCTGTGTGGAGACCTCATAGCAGCCTTCCAGTATCTGAAGGGGGCCT
>JASSUY010015303.1:31239-135463 GCA_032466535.1 Forpus xanthops
CCCCCCCCCCCCCGAGTCAGAACACACCATTTTTACCTTATTTTTAATTTCAGTTATGACTTTGCAAATTGTGCTGAAATCATTTTCACTAAAGCTGCCACTTGTTTTCTCTTCCCAGAATACTTGTCAGGGTGAGGGGAAGCATTTCACAGTGGACACAGCCAGAAACCCACGCAAATCATTTTTCTAGAAGCAACAGCTTTCATTTTTAGTACCAACGAACTGCACTCCTTAATGCTCTTCACCAACAATCAAGGTCAGGACATTGCCTTCCACCAGGCCTTTGGTCATTTATTCCCTACTTTAAAAAGACAAGAAACACAAAAAAGGGTATGTGGGAACTGTTTGGCTTTTCATATGGATTTTTCATTGAACAGCTCTGAATTCTTAAATGCTGGTAGCCATAACTGAGAAGACAGAGTAGGAATCAAAGTGCAGGCTCTGTAGTCGGAAGCTGATGTATCTTGCAGCTCTACAGTGTACCAAACACTTACTGTCCAGCAGGCACTGCTCAAATGAAACTGACAGAGAAACAGATATCCTGGTCAGATATGCATGCTTATCTGGACATCTCAGCTAAGTTAGGTAGCTTTTGAGTTTTAAAAGCAATATAATGAATCACAATTTTTATACAAGTCAAAGAGGTCTCCGTTTGACAGTGTTGTTTAACAGGCAAGAAGCAGTTGAGGAATGCAGTATAGTCCCATGGTTTCTTAATGAAAAAAAGAATAACAAATGCTGAAAACTCTGCCAAACAACAAAGCTTACATTTTATACACGCTCATCAATTTAACCCTAAAACCTTAAAAGCCTCAGGGTGATCCCAACGCCTTTAATACCAAAGGCCCTAACTATGCCACAGATCAAGCACCAAGCCCAAGCCTGCTTTGTCTAGAAAGATGAAAGCGCACTCAAACAGGTGAAGGCTTCTTTGGAATCATCACCTGCAATTAAGCAAAGGAAAACTAAGAGGAGAAGAGGTAAGCTGAACTTGCTTTAAAAAGACACCACGAGAGCAGGTGGATGCTTGCTAAGGATAGCTGTGGTGTCTGCTGTCATTCTTTCACCAAATGATGTGCATTCATTGGGATTTCCTGCACATTAACAACAGATCACTTGGTGGGAAAGTTGGGTGGGTGCTGCAAATGCAAAAAGAAATCCTTTTTTTTTTAATTTTCCCTTGTATATCATCCTGGGAAGACTGTTGTTGCCAAGCTGCTACAGACAGAAATATCAGGTCTCTGTCTGAGTAAAGCACTGCCACAGGAGATTTCATTTAGGGGTATGGGTAATAATTTATCATTCTTCATTGCCTTAAACCCAATAATTTATAAATAACTAAACATTTTGCTTAAAATAGATTGTGTAAAAACTTACTGTTTTCCTTCAAAACCCAGCTCCTAGAGTCATACTATTTCAACTATTTTTTTTCTGGAAAAAGAGGAAGATTTTTGCCATTGCTGCCAAGTAGAAAATCTTGAAAATGTAAGTAAAGAATTAACACCAGAATGTAAATTTAAAGAAAACTCTAGTGTTCTATTGTTATAGTGTTCTACTGTTGTATAAATATTCCAGTTCACAATAAGAATTATATATGAGAAAGAAGAAAGCTGAGAGAGCGACTTACACCGTCTTTGTGCTCTGCATTTGGAAGGCACTTTACACAGTCCCTGAGGAGAGATACTGGGTAAGCTGATAATACTTTTAGTACAGTTAATATTAATTAGGTTAATAATGATCATTGTAAAATCCCTGATAAAATTTTCAGTGTTCTTAATCATTTTAAAGCTTTGTAGAATGGCTCTACTAAGTGACTTAATTAATTCCACATATACATTTAGAGTCTACCTAAAATTCTAGGTACATTCTTGTAAAAGTGCCAAGCACTTCTATTCCCATCAACATCAACTTCTTGTCACACGTCTTCCCCAAAATCCATAAAATTAACATGTAAGACTGAACAGAGAGAAAATATTTCTTTCAACTGAGCATTTGCAAAAACTTTGTTATTCATCACCAATAAAATCCTCTCCCTTAACACACTTCACTTCCTAATCTGCAGCCAATGGGAGCTTGGAAAAAGAGCGTATCTGAGCAGCATCCCATGAAGCTCACAATCTCCTCCATTCTGTACCAGAAAAAGACTAACTATAGCTAAGATCTCACCACTGAACACCAGCCAGCCCACCTGGGCTAATTAACAGGATTGCTCTGATTTTTCACAGCCTTGATCCTCTGATTGTAGCCAGGCACTGATAGAGCAGTGTGATCAGAAAAATATCCCATACCCAGGCTTCAGCCTGAATAAAAAGTGCTCCGGAAAGTGATAATCAGCAGAAAGGAGCAAATCCTAGTATCAACTGACCTAAAACTTTTGTGCGCAGCTTTTTCTTCCCCATGTGGGTTTGAGGTAGATATAAAGAGAGAGGAGGAAGAGATGTGTTTAAATTACTGGCCATAAGGAATAAGAGTGTGACAACACAAAACAGACAACCTGAATAACACTTTCAGATGGAGATTACATAAAAAGAAAATCAATATGGTCAAAATACATAAATAGAGAATTAATGGAGAGGTCTTTTATGGACTGCTCAGCTGCAAACTCATGGTACTAGGCAAAATATGAAAGCACTTTATAATCTCTTTTTCTCCTTTGTATTTTTCAGGTCACCCTGGCTTACAAAAATCAAGTTGTATTTCTTCTGCTTTGCTTCCTGTAAAATCAATAATAACAATCAATTAAAACTTGTTTTGTGCCAGCAGACTATTGTTTGTGATAATAATGCAGGGAGCTGAAAGAAGATCGCTTTATTTCCTTGACCTCCTCAAGGAAAGCACCCAAATATGGTGTCTGTTCCATCTACAACTTGAAACCACAACCTTATGCCTGGGTTGTTTTTTTTAAATTATATGAAAGAAGATTAGACGCTCTCACACCCTGCAAACAGTTTGAAGTATCTGCTTTCAGTATCACCATAACTGGCTGGGAGATAACATCTAACTTATGCCTAATTCAGAAAAAATTCCCAGTATCAGGCTCAGTCCAGGTTTTATTTTGATTTGAATCCTCTCTGATCCCATTGACTTTGGTGAGTTTTCAGCAAATGGAAGATATGAAGAGTCAAGGAAATTACCTGGCAACAGGAAATCTTTCACAATTCACACCACCAGCAAGCTGTGTTCATCTCACAGCATCCGGGATTTCTGTTAAGCTTCTCTGGTACCATATAGTGGCTGTTCAGATATAGACATGCACAAACACAGAGAGTTGTATGCAGAAATATACAGATATAGATAGATACATATATAGATGTATGGAGACAAAGAAATAGAGAGAGATCCAGCACTGAAATTATTCTACATCTCAGGTCAATGCAAAACATGGTCCTGAATTTTTTTCATTCACTTCTTTTCCCAAAAGCCTTGAACACCAGTTTAGCCACTCAAAGTACCAGGCACAGTACAAATGCTGGAGCAGTGCTTTCCTCAACAGTTGGTATTTTAAGCATCTATGAAAGCAGACAACAAACTGCAGGAATAGCTGAGAAAAGAAGACAAGGTTAACAGCAAGATCAGCTACGATCCAGCTATGGACACAGCTTGTCCAGGGGTGGAGTTGCGTTAGATCTGAACACAAAGTTATAAGGGTTTGTCAACTAGAGATGGGCAAGTTATGCAACTATTTGAGCATGAGCATGCCTGCCTGCTCAGAAAGGAGATTAAGGACTTGGATATACTTTTATACCTGCTAAATAATTAGTATCAAATAACCAAGTCCACTCTGCACTTTTCCTCTAAATAGCAAAATGTGAATGAGTAGTTTGTTAATTTAGACACGAAAGCTGAGATTTTTAAAGGGCCCTGGCAGTGTTAGCTATGCAGCACCCAACAACTGATCCTGAGATTTGGCCACGTGTTTTCAAAGTGAGTCTTCACAGACTTACACTACTTTTAAGTGCTCACCAAAGAGGCATTGCACCTATTTTTCCTGGGGAGACTATTCTCCTCACTCCTCAGTGCTGGTCCTATCAGCCTGGTTGAAAACACATGGCCCAGCCCTTGCCAGCCCCACAGCTCTAGGTGCTGATGGACCCTGGCCACAGGCCATCCACTTTAATGTTATTCCCAGAAAAATGCCTTTCTGCTTGTCCTTTTTTAATTTTTTTTTTCCCCAAATAAATTCACACAATATTTTACCTGGTAATATTAAGGTAAATAACGACCCCTGTGTTCTATCAAGATCTGATGTCCAAAGGGTTAAACTTAGGACTGGAAAAAACAGAAGCAGAGTCGAAAACACACACACCATCAAGATGTCTTGTCCATATCCTTTTGGCACTTCTAGTTCTATTAACAGCTGTGATTTCTGGTTTTGCTGGTACGGCATCCCTATGTTATTTACTAGTGGGGCAGATGCTAGCACATATCCAAACACAGCTGTGATCCAAAATAATCCCATTTTTTACCTGCATCACTCCCTCACTCCTCCCACTTATATGGGGTTACAGGTCAGCATAAATGAACTTTCACATGCTGGTTTCCATCTCTCATTTTTTCTTACAAATTTATCAGCTCTGCTTTATTTAATGTCCTGAGCACAGCAAAAAACTTCTGATCACAGAGTCACACTCTTTCCTCTCCCACTTCACACTACCTGTACTGGGAGGTCCACTGAAGCTGATGCAGGAGAAAGATTGGTCCTTTCTGGCATGAGACTCTTTCTCTACTTGCACATTGCACAATGCCTTTAGTTTATTAAACTTCTTGAATGTCCCAAGGAAAAAAATGAATAATCAACACCTCCATAATACCACTGTATCCAGCTGGCCTCCAGCAGTGGCTGGGAACTGACTGCGATCCACAGATGTAACTAACCGCAGAGCAGAGAACGGACTGTTTATCACCATTTCCAGACACACTCTTAAACAGCCTGATTTTATTATACTTCCAGTGTTCATATGGTGAATCAAAGTGCTTTCAAAGAAACAAGGGTTACCCAATTAAGCAGAATGAGACAGCAAGAAAAAACACAGTAGATAGGAAAACAAGCTTGTTCCCCACTCCAGATCTATTAAAAAAGCCTGGGTGAAGACTTGCATTTTGCCCTGCTACTTTTAACCTCCAAGCTGAGGAAACTAGGGCTGGTATATATTCTTGGCACTAAACCCATTCTTCTTTGATAATTCCTTCATGCTATATTCAAGCATCACCCTTGCCTCTCTGTAGGGCCATTATTTATCACTGCTGAAACTTCCAGAGTCTCCCTGGGTGAGCCCTCCAATGAGCAGAACAGAGGCAGGGATAGCCTGGATGGAAAACTTATGAAGTTTGGAAATGGTAGATGTCAGCAGAACATGGAGGGCAACAACTTGGTTGTCTCCTGGCTGGTACTCCCTAGAGCTGCAATTTACGGAGCTCAAACAGTGCACAGGCCAGGCTGAACACCACACCTTTAGGGAGTGCTTTTTCAGAAAGAAAAAAAAAAGGAAAACAAAAAAAATCCCAATGTTTTCAGGTATCACAGACCTTGAAGAACTGGAAACAAAAATTACCCAACATAACTTCTCTTAAAATCCTCTTGACTAGTTCATTTATGCTATCTCCTTAGTATCTCCTCTTCTTTCAATTTTGCTTTCAGTTTGTGAGGCTCTGATGGAAATATTTTCTGCACAGATGAATAACAAAGATCCTCATCCCCACTTCACTCATATGTTCACCTGGCAGAAGTCCCAGACCCAAGAATATTAAGCCATCAAGCAGGTAACAGTACTTGGCTTAGGACTCTGGGTCTTTGCAAGAACTTGTGCTGGTTGCATTTTAAACTTTAACAGAAAAATCAGTGGAACAGAACTTCCCGTAACTGAAACCCCATATCACTCTCAAAAATCCACCAGAGCCAAGGACAAGTCAGTGAGATTGGATGACAAAGGATTTTTTTTCCAATGTTTGTCTT
Source organism: Forpus xanthops (assembly GCA_032466535.1). NCBI lineage: Eukaryota > Metazoa > Chordata > Aves > Psittaciformes > Psittacidae > Forpus > Forpus xanthops. Next base: position 37,193 of record JASSUY010015303.1, read on the forward strand.
TTCTTCATGTACGTGTCTTGCACTGGTATATGCTAACACCTTGCAAAAATCTTTCTTTGCTCACACTTGCTAATCTGTTAAATAGCCTGGGCACCCTCTTAACCTTTGGTTGTGCATTAGGTTCATTGTATAACTCTGTTTCCCTGAGCGTTATTAATGATTGATAACCATATTTCTAGACCATGCCTATCATATTTTTATGATGAAAGCTGTTCTGCTCAGGGCCTTTACTTGCACTTTTTCCCTTACCTGTTTTCAGTGTATTTAAGTTATGCTATAAATATTTTGAAAGACTTTCACTCGCTACAATTATGTTTCTGAGAACCAGACTGTGTTTGTTAACTCCATAAAAGCTTGCAAACAGATGTACAGCCCTGGAGTGAAAAATACTGACCTACTAGCTCCTCTAGCTTCAGCAACCATGGCTCACTATATGATCACAAAATAAGTATGGGGTGCTCGCAGTATAACAGTGTGTTTGATACACCACAACCACCACCATGAAAAATATTACATATACTGCCCAGCAAAGTTACACAAATATTAAGTGATTTGGGGTGCTTTTTATTTGAGTATACAAGCTCAGACTCCTGAAAACAGTGTGATGTAGGCTCTAACATGTATACCATTCACTTCTTATTTTAGGGCATTCACTGATACTATTTTTCAGCACTTCTGCAGATATGCTTATTTCTGCAACAGAATTTGAAGTTTTATGCCCAGCATATGAAGCATCTTTCCCTTTTCTGTCATTTTTTGAAAGCTTTTTCCCTCACATCTTTATTAACTCATACAAATTTGTATTGCTGTGGTTTGGGATTTTCTTTAGCTTTTCCTGTACTTTAGCGTATTAAGGAAACAGCGTTTATCCAGTTCCTCATTACAACTTAAGCTGCTGGAAATTTCAGTTCTTACCTGAAGAAGAAGTAGCAAAGTCCATAAATGCCTTCATGAAATGGGCAATCAAACTGAGGACAGTTACTTGAATGAATCTTTTACTCCTCTGCAAGAAAGGATACAGCACAACTGCATTAGTGAAAAAGCCAAAAGAAGGGAGATATTTCAAATACCTCACTGAAGAAAAAGCTCCAGTTTTTTTGTACAAGCTGAGAGATAGGATTGTTCTTCCTTTTACAAGATAAAAAAATTAAATAAACCTTATAAATTCTGATGTTGGTGGAACTACTTATTTCTCATCACTGGTTCTGCATTAGCCCAGTTAAATGTGATTGGCACAGCCTATTCTGGAATATTGTCCACTTGCATTTCCCAAACATACCCAGACAATGAGAACTGAAAAACCTCTGCCTTGGTCTACTCTAGAGGTTTTACACACATAGTGCCTTGTTGCTGTAGAGCAGGATTTATAACCTTACTGGTGAGAGAAGCAGTATTTCCAACAAGTCAAAGTAATAGGTATGATGCAATTATAAATTATAAAGCCATAAAATAACAAATGTGTGTCTCTGAGTGGAGATTTCTCTCCCTTTTGTTTTTTTGGTTTTGGTTTTTTGGGTTTTTTTTGGCCTATCGTATAGTTATATTGTATAGAACTGGTGCATTCTGTATACACAAAACCCCAATCCTGAAGAATACCCAGTGCACAGTTGGCTTGCTCACAGACCAACAGGGGCGTCAAACCTGCTCACAGTTCAAAGCCTTAAATCCTGAATTTAAGAAATTCTTTGAAAAGTCTTGACATTCCCACTGAGAGTTCTCTTTTAGTAAAGAGCTCATTTGTTATTTTTTTTGTGTCAGAAGCTGCTCCAAATGTAAGTGTACAAAAGGCTGCCTTAGCTTTCTCAATTTAGCATACGTGACTCTTCATACTTGAATAATACATTTCGCTACGAGTTGTATGCACAGTAAATAAGTGGCACATCTCAGTGGAGTCCAGCAACCCTGGGCATTGATCCTGAGTCCAAATTAACAATCCTCTGCTGTAAGAGGAAGGTTTGCATCCTCTGAAGGAAAAGTGCTACAGGAAGGATGAAGCACCATAGGGCTGGTGGCTGGGCTCCTCACTCACTTTCTGCTTTAGGATTACTATGTCACACTTCCAACACAGGTATGGTGTCCCAAAACATCCTGCATTTAGGTTTTGTGAGATGAAATGGAATCACACCTCTAAGCTTAATATTCCTTCTTAATGTATATTTCCTTATTATAACATTTCTATTTTTGTGGGTTTTTCTTTTCTTAACTTCCACTATTTTGACTTGTTACCTCCAGAATTCATTTTATTTGTAACATTGTTAATCCTGTTTCATCATTTCTTTCTTACATCTCACCGTTTTCCTCCTTGGAAAAGGTTTGCGATTTCCAAACACACACACACATACACAAACATGCACACACTTTAGTGGAGTGCAAAGCAGTGGCAGACTTCTCCTTGATTACTTCCCTGAATGGTGTCAGCAAAGAAAAAACAGATGTCAGAGGCACAGCTCTTAAAGGCCAAACAGGCCAAATTAAAGGAAAATGAAAAGATGTTCGGCAAATTCACTCATTCTTCAAACAAACTCATATTCCCTATCTAGGTTTAAAAAAAAAATGCCATTCCTCCAACAGAAATATTCAGGAGTGTTTATGGTCTGCCAGATGATTGGAGTGTAATAAATGTAATTTTGCAAGCTTGTAAAATATCTTGACATTGCCTTAAAGAAACCACAATAAACCATCTGGCTGGATTGCTTTATTTCCATCTCTATACCCTCTTAAACCAGTATGCAGGAGATATAGCTCCAAAACAAGGGAAGTTTGCCTATTGCAACACAAGAAATAACTGAAAAGAGCTTAAAAATAAATTCTGTTGTAAGCGACAGTCCATTAAAACCCAGTGTATAGCTCTTTAAGCTTTGCTACGAGCCAGATCTTTATCTCAGATGCAGGCAGTGTGCCCATTTACTTCAATGGGAGCCGCACATGCATATTCTGAAACAGAATTTGGTCTGGTGTGTTCATTAAGGGCTTCTGAACTTAAGATGTTACTCTGACGTTCCAGAAAAGACCTGTAGTACAGATAAGCTTCTGTTGATTCTCAGTGAAGCTACCTCTGTTGCTGTTTCTGGGCAAGTCCCAACACTGAGCCTGCTAGTGTTCCCCTCAAGCATGACATGCGCCTACAGAATAATGAAGACATTGAACTTTTTGATTGACAGAGCCTTATAGAAATGATGCACAGAAGAGAACAATTATTGCAACATCGTGGCAAACCCCATCTCAAATTGAAATTCCCTTTTCATCTCCTGGCTGAGGAGCATGTCAGGATTATAAATGATTTATAAATGGCTATTGCAGGTACACAAACATGCACGATGTTCTAGGAAGTTAAGTGCTACAACTTCAGAGTCAAGAGTCCCAGCAGCATGCGCTCCTGGCAGCTCCCCAGATGTTCAGTCAGTGGCTGGAACTGTAGCAACAGCTGCCTGCGACCCTCACCCATCTCCACCCACCCAAGCACGGGCTCTGTTGTCAGGCAGATTATAGACCCAACTGCCAGGTTCCCTCCAGCCAATCTACAGCCTTGTTGCAGCTCACAGAAGAATTTGGCCTCAGGATCACCATCAGTCACCTCTCCTCTCCTCCCAAGCCTGCCTTGGATGACCCTCTGTGATGAGAAGGGTTTCACCACTAAGAGACCATTTCCATAGAAACTGAAATATCATCAAGGTTCAGGAAAAAATAAAAGGATCAAGTAATTTTCCATGTTTGTCAACTTTGGCACAATTTCCTCTATTCCAATCACTGCTACTCTTGTTCTCTAAAAAGAGGAAATTTTTTCCTAAGCAGAGGTACTAAATTTGTTCTCGTGCCCCAATTTACACCGGCTTCGCATTTTCTGCCTTCTAGCTTTATCTGGACTATCATATCACTTCTCCCTTTCACCCTCTACCCCATTATCCTGGACAACGGAGATTTTTTATATACGTGGGATTCCTTCACAGATTCTGAACCTCAGACTCAAGCACTGGCACAGTCCAAGCTGCCCTCAGCATTTCTTTGCCATTGACAGGCAATGACTATAGACAAGTGAGTGCCTCTGTTTACACCCTGGCACATCTCTTTTAGCTGGAGTCAGTGGTACACAACACCTAACCCCTAGAAGCAGCTGCTGAGAAGCTGGTACACAGAAATCTTAACCAGCCTTCATCAAAGGAGGGTGATCTCCACAAGAGGAAAAAGGTGGGCAGCAGGAACTGCTGATTTTCTAGTTCTGGAGAATTTCTAGGAGCTTCCTGATGTCAATCATCTGTCTTTAGGAGGAAAGCTAAAGGCCTGGGTCTCACCTTCACTAGTCCTCCAGGAAGGAGCAGAGCCAGTGGATGGAGGGCACTACTTGTCCTTGCAGCCCTGGCCAGAAAACAGACAATACTTCCATGTAACGCATTGCCTCCAGATGCACACCAGATCAAATCCCACGTATTTAAAAGGGAGAGAAAACACAATATCCCTAGTACTCAGTAGCAGAACAAGCAGATGACATATCCCTATCCATGCTCCTCTGCTCATGCCTTTGAAGTTGCTGCAATGTAAATGACCCTGCTCATGCAGCGAGAGAGCCCACTCCTGTCCCTGGCTGTGTGGGAGAACCAGCACAGCCCTTAAGGTCAAAACAACAAACATGCATTCTAGCTACGGTGAGCGCTATCTTGGTGAGATTATGCATCTATCTAGGAATTTGTTTCATCCTTGTGCCAGAGATTCAACCCTTGCCAACAGCAAAGCTGCAGCAGCAGAGTTTTTCCAATGCTAGGTGCTGAATGACACCATAAAATAAAAATGGTCACATTCATTTCCCATCTCACCTTCTCTTTGAGAGCCTGATACAAGAAGAACATGCCTCATCATACCTCTGCATTTTGTAATCCCAGCGATCAGCCTTTACACAATTGGGGGAAAGGAACTATACAGAGCTCAAAGTATTTCACTAAGACTAAACAAAAAGTTTACGATGCAGATAGGAGGGAGGCACAGCGCTGCAGACTCCTCTGCTGTATTTCAATCCTAATATTGCTTTTATTATACAGTCCTGCTCTCCATAGGTCCTTCTGCTCCTTCGCTGGAGAAGGGAAATAGTTATTTACATTTTCACACCATATCCTGGGCTGAGACAATGAAAAAGGATGTCAGACTAATGTCTGAACTGCAGTTTGACAATGGATTCATTAAAATGAAACAGTCCTGCAGATTTGGATTATAAACAAAGCAATTAAAACCGACCAAAATTTGCAACCTATTAAAACTATTTTGGGAACTATGCCCTCAGCAGTATCTCAGAAGGTCATCTCAGAAGGGCATACCAGCTGCTATCAGCCCAGCCTGTGGCTGCTCGACTCTGGTCAGTGTCAAATCCATCCCCCAGCGCACACCCCAAAGCAGCCCTAGAGTCAATTCATGTATTTTCAGCTCCCAATTAATTAATTCGGCAGCTGGCTGACACCACACCCTCCTTCCCACTCTGGACACACTCATTATGATGGGCCCAGGGGAAGAGCTGTGGTGCAGATGCTGTTGCACTCTCTTATTTCTGGCATGTGCCTGGAGTGCCGCACCAGCTGATGATGGGATTGCTCCCATCCCGGGGCCAAGACTATTTCAGCCAGTCCTGGGAAAGGTCAGGAAAAGAAGCCCTGACACATGCAAACTTGGAAACCGTCTCTATCCCAGCCTCTGGAGCCAAAGTACGGGGGAATTCACTGATTTTCCTCAATCTTGTTGTGCCTCTACACCTTGCTCTTGGGCTTTCCAGGCTGCCACTCTTCCCCATGTACCATCAGAGAGGGGCAGCAGCAGCAGAAAAGCTGCATTCAAGCAGGTGCATTCAACCTGGAAGGTTCTCAGCAGTCAGTGATAGTGATCACAGCCAGGCCTGCTCTTTTGCCCTAGATTGGTTTTAGTGCCTTAAAACCAGGACTTAAAACAGTGGTGCCTGGTCTTGAGCTCTGTGCAGTCCTTACCCATCACCTTTTTAAAGAAACACCAGTTCTGTTGCTGAGAGTCACAGGAATGTGGCTTACTGTACATATTGTTCTTTCAGCATCCAGTAACAATTCTCTCAACTACTTCTTAAAATCTCACTCCTCTGTAAGAGTTTTGGATACTCTGGCATAGCTACAGTTATCACCTCAAGCGTGAACTTATAGTTTATGGTACTTACAAAACTCTGCTATATACTTCTGAGTACATAAAATATATTCAAAAATATAATTTGTTATATATTTTACCCACTCTCTATAAGCTATTAAGGATTCTCTTAAACAATTTAACTCTCCAGTGACTTTATTCCAATTATTTTCAAAAGATTCTGAGGCTGGAAATAAGGCTGGAATGGCAGCATGCTCTTTCCACAAAGGAGGGGCAAGTAAGTCAGCTCATAATAAATTGTGTAGTGTGATAGATAATAGAGATAGAACAAAAGCATGTACTGTAGTAAGAAGTTTTGAATTTCTAGATAGCTATGTAATGTCCAAAAGTTCCTTATGTTTTAATCACAATAACAGAGCAGCCTGTCTATTTACCTTAATTATTCATGTTGAGGTTTTCAAGGCTCTTTGTCTTTGTGTTCCCATCCTATGAACTCATCAAGCATCAAAGTTTGGAGGGTTTTTTTTAGCTTGTGTTCAGAATACATTACACTTGGCATCACACCATGAAACACTTTGGCAGTCAAACAAATAGCTTTACATGAAACCCCACATAATCATGGGTTATTGAAATATGCTTCCTGTACATATCTGGAATTCCCCTAATTAGCAGAGTATTTTCTAATCTGTCCAAAATTTATCATGCCAAAACCACAATGCATTTTCCTTCTTGTCCATCCTGGGCAGTCAACTATTTCACTCCATCAGTTTTAGAGAGCCACTGTGAAAGGAAGCAAATCCTCAAAATCTCTTAATGAATGATTTTTTGTCCCATTGATTTCATATAGAGATTATTTGGCCTAAAGTCTTTCACAGGATAACCCAAAGCAGTTACACTTGATAAAACACTATGCACACTTGCATTTTTGCAGAGCTGCTTTGCCAGCAAATGTTACAACTCCCAAGCATTCCACTTTGCAGCTCACACCAGCAGTTTTCTATTTATTTATTTTTTTAGATGAACTGTATTTTGGGAAATGTAGTTCTGACCAGCTACGTACTTCCTATCTACTTTCAGAGCAAAAGATGATGCAAGCCGACTTAAACCCTAAATGTGGGACAGCTTTATCAGTGTAGCCCTCCCCTGGCAAATATGGAAGAAATTCTTTTGTGAAAACAATTTATTTTTTTTAAATAGACTTTTCCTTCCAGGTATTGATAGTGGAGAAGCATTCAACTATACAATGATTATTCTGTACTTCATTAACCACTGCGGATCTAAATTCCAAGGCAGAAATAGCTCCAGCTTGAAAGCTTTCTGTGGTTTTCAGCGCAGAACTGAGTAGAGGGGGGAAGAAATACCACATGCCCTTGGTGACCAATCATGCAGAATAAACAGCAGATACTGATAAACTCTGATTTCAAGGTAAGTGCAGCCCATAGGCTGGAATGTATTCAAATCAATCTTTACGTATAATGAACAAATGTTGAAGGTCGAAAACTATATGCAGATAACTCAAGAATAGTAAAAGAATCTGAGCCGTACAATAAGGTGTTCATTACAAATAAACCACCTCCTTTATTGATCAGATACAGATCTTTTAATAAAACACTTCATAAGTCTTCAAGAGAAGAGAAACAGTCTGCGAAAATGAAGAGGAGAAAAATCTTTTCTTCTATCTATTGAACACTACCAAAGTCTGAGAATATAATATATTGTGCAAAGCCAAATTCACATTCCTACATTAATTTCCAGATTTTGAAACTGTCGACTAGTATTTGAATGTTGATGATGCATAATCAGATTGATTTTAGCACTGATATATGGCCTCAATTATGGAGTTCTACATCAATCTAGAAATTAATATTTCAGTCTAAACACCATTTCACATTCTCCACAATATAACTTGTCACAGTTAATCTCCAGGCTTGATGTTAAGCATCTCCTTGCTATCAAACCGTAAGTACAACATGGACTATATTTTCTGTGCTGCTGGAAAGAATGATGGAAGACTGAATTGATCGAAAACCTTGATCTACCTTGTCTACAATTTTCAGCAGTGTGCAGTGATTTATATACCAGAGCAGGTTCTTTGATTAGCTTGCCATAGTCTAGAAAGGCTAAACACTATGGGCATTAAAATTTCAACACAAATGTTATCTCTTGCAGTAAGCACAATAGTGACATCTTATGCCTATCAATATGTGTATTAACTGAAGTTCTGACACTTCTCAGTAGAGATTTACCTCCAGAGCTTTGAGGTTTGAGCAATCAATATATAACCTACTTTGATGCAATCCACACTCCAAACTACATTAAAATAACATTAAAGCTTCCTTTAAGCTGACAAAGCCAGGAAATGCAGAGTTAAAGACAAAAACTCTAACAAATCCTTACGTAATTTCAGATTTTGTAAGTAACGTTTGATTTTGTGCCATAGTAACCAGCTACAGCATGATTTCAGTGCTCCAGTTCTCTAGGCTTTAGCTACATCACAGACCCTGTCCAATTGTTTTAAACCAACATTAACAGACTTGTCTAAAATGCATAAAGGAAAGAGATCTATAACAACTTCTTGAATAACAGATATCTGCCACAAGAAGGACTCCAACCCTGTGTTCACTTCTTTCCCTGACACAAGGTTCTGCAGAACAGCAGCTGGGAACCCTCACCCTCCTCCTGCTGCAGGTTCCTGAGGAGCCCAGCCAAGGAAGGATTCTGGATACATCCCTTCAGCCATCAAAGAAGGACTGACATTCAGTCATTTAAGTGTTCAAACAAATACAACTGCATCCTGTGAAATAATCACAGTGCATTAAAATGTTGCTCTTTAAGAACATTTGATCAGACATTCACGGAATAGGCCAGTTTTAGCAAACATCTGTTAATGCCGTCTATCTGAAACCTAAAGTGGTTTTCTTTGTACAAAGCTCTTCTAGTGTAAATTCCACCAATCCCACAGAATTGGGTAAAATTCTCCATTTTCCCCTGAGAGGCAGACAGTTAGCCTGTGTAGGCTATTCTTACACACTGCATCCACCCCACCCAGAGATCACTGAGAGTTTACCATTTAACTCCTCCATATCAGATGAACTATATTTTCCACCCATTATTCCCAAAAAAGCTCATTCTGTCATTCACTTTAGGATTATTCATGCCCTTCTAATTTCAAATATGCAATCTGCTTAAAAAATAATGGTAAAACATACTGTGAGGTAAGAAACACACCAACAGAATATTACTGACAGAGGTAGCACCTTCTCTCCCAGGTAGCAGGATGCTTTCCAAGCAAGACTCCCTGCTCAGCCTGAAAGGACCTTCTAAGCAAAACTGAGAAGCTGTTGAGTAGAGTAGTTATATTTATTGTACCTTAGCACAGGAAAGAAAGACAAATGTAGAAAAAAAGACCATGGAAGTTCCGATATGGTTGGGCTCTGGGATCTTAAAGGTCTCTTTCAATCTAGATGATGCTACAATTCTAATTAATGAAGCTGAATTCAGCCAGAATAGCTGGGTTTGTTGTGAAAATGCCTATTGCATCACTTGTGTTTTCAACAGGTTATGACTGTCAGTTGGAATCCTCTAGCAGGCATCCAGTGCCAGGCTGAGACTATGGAACAGCACTGGCAAGATTAACTCAGAGGGAACAAGGTAAAGATAACTACACCTCCTGGCCAGTCTGAAACAGCAGGGAATCTTGTTTCTGCCAGTTCTGTAGAAACAATGAAGAAAGCCAGTTTGCAAGGCCAGTAGATCCCATAAATGCTCCCTACGTGTCCCACCTTCTCTCTCCACCAAAAAAAAAAAAAAGCAACCATAAAAACCCCCAAAACAGCTACATTCAAGAAATAAGGTGTTATTTTGCAAAACCTCAGCTTTTATGCTTCTTCTACTTAGATATTGAGGAGGCCAGATGAGTTTTATGTAATTTGGTGAGACTGCAGCCCATACTCTTAGAGCTGCAAACCAGTCCTTACAGCACATGGCCTCATGGCCAGAATTTTCACTAGTGCATGCAGTAAGTGCATGCATTCTCACCTAATAAAACCTTGTTTCTGAAAAAAGTCATCTCCAAAGTTTCGACAACAGAAGGAAATAACTTAGATAATGCATAGGATCAGTAGATAACCTTTATGTAAACTGAAATAAGATTCAGAAATTTTCTGAAGGCTACAAAGTCAGATTTATCGTCTTACTTTAATGTGTACCTTCTGCTTTCATACTTCACCTTCACTAACATTTGAGGAAGATAAATGAGAAGATGGGTGCTTTTGGCCCAGGATTCATTTGCTTGTGTAACTCAGACCTAATTGCGGGTCTGCACTGCAGCCCTTAAACTCTTGTACAAAGCATGCATAATCAGCAGACTTGGATGATTCTGCTAATACCACAGTTAAATGCCTTGAGCAAACACACTATTATAATTTTGCACCAGTTTGAAAATATCCATTTAAATGTTAAATGAAGAGGAACTAATCAATAAAAACATGCATAGACTCTCTGGGGAAGTACACTGGAAAAGACAACAATAATCTGCCATTAACATGCAAATAAAGACACAGCAGGAAACAATAAGAGTATTGACTTCACTGCAATACTCTAGGAAGAATGTTTTACTAAAATTTGGGCCAAATTCCACTTTGATTTAAATCACTGTAAACACAGACCAGCTCAATTTGATGTAGTGAGGAAAGGAACAGAACCTCCAAAAGCTGGAGGCTTGCAGAAAGCTGTTGATCGGCCAGGCTGACCATAGCCCCTACACTGTATTTGGTGTAAAGTGCTGTACAAATATTTTTAATTAGATTGCTTAAAGAGCTCTGCATCTGAGACTGCATGCAAACAGAGCATGGAGTGAAAGGAAGAAGTAACATAATGTACAATCAAAGGCTTTAACTGGCCAAGACCCTTTTTTCATTCCCCAGTCCACCTAATCATTTGTTATACTAACAGGAACACTGCTAAATATCTGTAGCCTTCTACTTCAGGCTTGTGAGTTAGTTCCCTGAAAGGTGCACATCAGAAATAGATAATAAATAAGGAATAGAGAGATACAGACCAGAATTCTCTGTACCAGAGAAGAGTTTAAAAAAATATGGGCAAGTGAGGAAATGAACTTGGCTAGCTTCAGAGGGAAATGGTGAAATCGTAAGTAAGAGCACATAGAATGGTACTGACAGAGGTATGAAGAAGGTTGAAGGCAAAGCCTGAATTTTTGAAGAGGGAAATAATGAGTTCTTTGAAGAATAAAAAAGCCAGGAAGATAGGCAAGGAAAGCTTTTTGTAGAGGCTGCAACAAAGAAATAAGATGCAGAAGAAGAAAGTAAAAAAGCACATGATAATCAAGACAGAGGAAGAAAGAGGATTTCTTCTGAGAACTAGATTGCTACGTGATTTGACATCTCATCCTCTAATCCACAATTAATTGTGCTGCAAGATAACATTCAGGTTCCCTCTTCCACAACTCAGCTGCAACTAAGCTACTGCCATGCTATTGCTGTCAAAGAGAAAACAAAAAGCTCATCCAGAAGTCAGAATCAACACCTAGAAACTCGCTGTTAAAACCAGGTTTCTCTGCAAATATGCAGACTCAGTAACGTGAGCCAGTCAGATAATTCTGGAAAGCAAAGTTTTTTGTATTCTCTGAGATGGAACTGTGTCTTTTAATTCAGAACTATGAGCATTTTTATCACGCTTCATAGATCCTCATTTTAGCTCATGCTGGCAGCAATACAAGCCCCCCAGTGTATGTCGTGCTGACACTGGAAAAGTGAAAAAACTGCAGTGTACTTCTCTGTGTTATCCCAGACACCACCAGTTGCAGGTTGTCATCTGTAGGCTCTAGAGCCTTGCTCCTCTTGCTGCCTTGAGAACCTTTGCTCTGCAAAGGAGGCAGCTACAGTTCAGCCCTTAACCACTGACTGCCCTTTTCTGACACAGGGGAATGTGAAACTTAAGTGAATGTCTGAAACAGAAGGAATGTTCTAGCACTGCTGTGATGATGGAACAGATCGGTCACCCCTGGAAAAGGCTGAATGCTTATTCAGCCAAGACAGCCCACCTGAAGAAAAAAAGACGGACTCTAATACAATGAACAACCTTTTGCAAAAGGGGTATGAATTCAGTCACTACTCTGGCTTCTTGTCCATGTTTGCACAGGGACATGAAGATGCAAGTTAAACCAGTAGAGGTTTTTTTTGCTGAAGCTTCTTTACCTTCCTTTTGTGACCATTTTCTTCAAGAACCAACAGTTATCCTTGAGATTATGCTTCCAAATACTTTGGAAAGAATAATGTGAGTAGTACTAACAACAAAACCCAGAGCATCCTAATTAATCCATTCAGGGTAATATCTTGCCTGGCTTTGGAACTATTGAGCTTTTCTCTTTGCAGCCGTGTAACCCTAGTAGCAGATCCAGACAGTGGCTAGTGAGCTGCCTTCTTTAGTTCACTAAAAAAAAAGAAAAAGAAAAAAAAAAGGTCCACCCCTATGAGAGAATGTAAAGCAAAAAAAAACCCACTGCTTATTTCTTTTCACATTTCTTTATAAAAGCTGGCACAAATTCCTTTATCATGCCCTGAAACAAAGCCTCTCTATTTAAGCAGTATTTTAGCGATCGCCACCCAGTTAATCTGCTTGACAAATCTTACTTTAGATGCTCAGCCCATCTTATACACCTGATCTCAGTGAAATCTTTTAATTTGGCCTGAAGATCGCATATTGAACACCATTCCTATTTATATACTTCTGTGATCACACTAAGAGCAAAAAAATATCACCTGATGAATCAGGGGAAAGGAGCACTGGCATTGGCCCTGCTCTGATCTTACTCAAGCCTGATAAATTAGTTGTGATATCATAGTCTGTGAGGAGGCATACATAAGTGACAAGAACAGCACCAGACACTCTCAGGCTGTCTCTATCTAAATCTGAGGAATTAACCAAAAAAAAGTTCCCATAAAGGAAAAAGGAAATCCTTCATGTATCGAGGCTGCTGGACCTTGGGAGATTTGTTGGGGTTTTTTCCAATAAAGATCTATAAAACTAGCTCTTTCCCCAAAGCGCAGAAGATCCTTGTGAAAGTGCTTTAAACCATTAGTAGTTACTGGAAAAACAAAGGGTATTTTTTAACCTGAAGAAATCATTGTAGCTGATGGCTTTTTAAATTGCTTTGTGTTTTGCTTACAAACTGGCAAAAGGGATATCCACGGTTTCTTGCAGAAAGATGCTTCTCACAGCTATTAAAAATGAAAAATAAGGTATCAGGGGAGAAGGATATTTCAAGGTCAGAGCTGGTCAGAGGAAACTCATTTCTGTCTTTGTTGATGAATTTCTTAATAATTTTCAAATATGGAATCCAGTACATTTTGCTAAAGTTTTCACCTAGCCCTGCTGGCCCTTGGAGTTTTCAAGAGACTATGAAGAGAAAAGTATATTCTGGTTAAATTACTGGGCTGGAATTCACAACTGCATTTATCCCTGGGTCTTCCACTGGTTTCCTGAATTACTTCAGAGAAATGTTTTCCACCACAACTCAAAGTTCCAGCTGCAAAACTGGAAAACAAAAAAGAAGTGTTTGGCATTACATTCATTAAAACATACATAAGGATCACAGATACTTGATCAGGTTTATATGATAGTCACAAGGTCATCATTAATGCCCTTATATTAAACGTTCTCAGTAATGGTGCAGTGCTCATGGGCTCCTGGTCAGTCCTGCTCCCTATTTGATAGTAAGTGGCAAGAAAAGAAGCACAAAAAGTATGTAGAGAACATGTCTTTGACATGCAAATATCCCTACGTTCCAGTGACTGCTGCTGCCTCTGCCTCAGCCACTCTGGAAATGAAGCTATTGATGGATGATAGCTGGAATGAACACACTAAATATCTGAAAAAGAGTGTTTGGAGGCTGGATTTGGGGAAGTAGTCCCCTAGGACACACCCCTTTGGGGCAGATGGACATCCAGCCAGCCAGCCAGCCAGCCACCTACCTATCTGTTCAAACTAGAAAGAATAGGCATGCTGGTAGGGTATGGTAGGTATGTATATATATATATAGTATACATATACATGCATTCCTCGTATCAGCTCCTGGGAAGCAGTCAGGAGGAGATGGGTAAGGAGTGGTCTTGTGCAAAAAGTTCCCTTTCCAAAAATTTGCTCATCTAGAAACCTAGGACTTACAGGCTTCCTCCAAATGTCCTGCAGCCTTTTCTAACAGTGATTTTGGTGATCTCCCACCAGAAAGGGATCAAGTTCTTCTACAGCAGAAGAATTGAAAGCAGAAAAGATCCCCTTGTGCAGCAGGGAAGAACAGTAATGTACTTACTTCCTAGGATTTTCCCACAACTTATAAAAAGGCAGTTACCTACAGTAAGTTATGGACGCACTGTGAATAAGAAAGGACCTCTGGGACCTTTCTTGAAAACCTCAGCAGAAAAACGTGTATTTGTTAATTAATGTTGTAAGGCCATCCTTAAAATCTTGCAAATTCTACCTAGTTATGGCAGTGAAGAAGCCAGTCTTCCATCAAAATATGTGGAAACAGAAAGAAATTGTATCATGAGAAGACTTCATTTTACTTCATATTAGAAAAATGATGAAGTTAAAGTCCCTATGCAAATTAATATAAACATAATAAAGCTACAGATATGCCTAGCAGATAGGTAATATCTTTTCTTAAAATTAACCTGCTTCTAGGGATTGATTTTTGTCATAGAGATTCCAGTTTATAGCACCATTTTTCTAAGTGATTCTCTGCACTGGAGAATAATTTAGATGATGGATCCCTCTCAATTACTGTCCATTAGAAGACAGGAAAACATTAAGTTCAAGTGAGTATTATGAGAATTATGGGTTACCCTTTAAGTGAAGAGATCGTAAGTGAAAATTAATTTTTAACAATTTCATTTCTGATGTTGCATAACATGATTTCAAGCAAAAAAAAAAGCTTTCCGACAAAGATTATTTTTTTTTAGTAAAAGCATCTTTCATTAAGGAAAACAAAACAGTGCAGCACAATGAAACCATCTAACTGCAAACATCCTCAAACTGCAAAAATTGCAAAAGAGTTCGCATGAGTTCCCTAACTGATTTTAAGAGACCCTGCACTATGAGGTGTAGGATTACTGGTATGTGCATGCAGATGTTAAAGGGCTGTGAGAGAGCACAAGTGCTGTCAGCACAGGGGTAGCACCTTCAAGAAACACAGAAATGCGCTGGTGCGCATTATTGTGTAAGTCAAAGTAGAAGCTGAAGGCTCTTACCCACAAATACTGTAAAGATAAAAGAGTAATATTTTAAACTAACTCACTAAATTTTAAACCAAAATCTTCCCAGTGCAAATTCCACATTTGCTCATACAGGCATGCCTAGTATTTGCAGCTCTTCATTCTAGCTACCTGTTTATCATATTTGCTTAGCAAGTTCAGAAAGCCATCTTGAAAAACACAACCCCTCTCATATAATCTTGATACTGAGACTAATTGAGAGAGATAACTTGGCCATCTTGCATTGAAAGACTTTTCTCTGTTCTACTTTTTCAAAATTAACAATTTTGAGGATTCTAATAGACTGATTTTGTTTTTTAATTGACAACATTGTGCGTTTGCCCTCTGAAAATGACTGGGATAACTTCCCTGGTACTATTAGAGTTCCTCCTCTGTAGGTATCCATTTGGAAACAAGAGAAGATGAACATTTTGCATGACACAAAGCACAACTGCTCTGCAGCTGCTACCATGACCCTGAGGCTACACTAAAGTCATGGCCCACTTCTTTTCCCCTATAGGGATCTTTTGGCTAATGTATCCATTTAGTTTACAGCCCAATTATAAATCTTACTTTATGCCAACTTATTGAGAATTTCATTGCAGGTTGTTATCTATCTGTGCAGCCTGCAAGTTTCTATCAATAAAATATCTTCATTTAAGCCCTTTCTGACACTACATGATATCCAAAGGATTTGTGTGGTGGAATTTTTGTCCTCCTGATTGATAAAACATCGAGGGTCAAGAAGTTACTATAGGTCCATTTCTTTGCTCAGTGTATCTGGAAGGAGTGACTTGGTCTGTCTATGTAATAACTTAGTTAATATTCAGCAGCTTTCAGAACTAACATGCAATAAAAAGTATTCATAGAATCATAGAATAGTTAGGGTTGGAAACGACCTTAAGATCATCTAGTTCCAATCCCTCTGCCACTAAACCATGCCACCCAAGTCTATGTCCAACCCAGCCTAGGAATACAATGCAGACATGAGAGATTCCTTTATGGACATGCATACATACTCAGGTAATCATCATTGTTGTCCATGACTTGCATTCTCATTGCATCTTCCATGTGAAGCCCTTTTCCAAGATTAGTTAAGGTCTTCATAGCCTATCTATGAAGATGGCAGAGCTGTCTACGGCCAAGACTGAAAAAAAGCATATTACCGAAAAGGGAAAAGTCCTGATACAAGGTGAAATATTGGCCTTTTCAAGGCAAAAAGATGTTTTTGTTTCAACTTATGTAGAAATGGGAATTGAGCTCATTTGCTTTATATATTTTTATTTATTTTAACCTATGAAACCAAGGGTCTATTCTATTCCTCTCCTTTTGGCTGTACTCCAGCTCCTACACATGCAAGAGGGATCGATGACAATAAAATATGCTTGTATTGAAAATCTGCTTATTATTAATAAGGGAGATGACTCATTACTTCTTCAATATGATGTTAACTCAGAATAAAGTTAGCCTTTTATTGCTATGGGGGTTTTGTTTTTTTACTTCAGAGCTCTGTTGTTCTTGCCAATGGTTTAGATCTATAAGAAAGTGAGATCATCACAACTGTTGTTGTAGCAACACCAGTTTGACTCCCTGTCCATTCCAGACAGTGGCAGTTTTTTCATTCTTCTGAATTACAGCAGGATCAACCCCACTGTACATCACTGGAAACTTCTATGTCCTCCTGTTTTTGTTTCACAGTATCAGATTAGGACTCCTACATAACTGTACAGCCCACGAAGGTTTCAATATACACATAGGCTAGATGCACACTTCTTTAACTTCTTTCCGCAAAAGGTAGCAAATGCAAAGTCCAAAGGCTGCCAAGCAGTAACTCAGGCTGGACACTGATGGGCTACAAAGCCTTCTCTTCCTTCCGTTCCTGAATCCCAGTGCTCATTAAATGTATATTTAGAGTGACTGTAAAATGAAGTAGAGGGAGCAGAGAATGAGACTAAGAACACACTGGGATAATGATAGCACACCACACAGCACCCAAGTATTCATCAGTAGTTGACCATGAGACAGTGATATTCTATCAAATTAAAACTGGAATTTCAATATCTCAGATGTTGTGGCTTGAAGAAGTTTCTCAAACTTGTGGTCAGGATACTTTTGTTAGAGTGATCTCTGTTTACCAAGTCCTTGTACTTACAAGCAAACTCTGAGTATGTCACACTTTTTGACTTTAGGACTGTCCAAAACCAAACACATGAAATTTTGACGCATGGAATTTATTTCCACTCTTCACCAGGGAAAGCATGCAAACATATCAAGATTTCCACTTACAAAGTTGGAAGAAAGAGATTCTAAAATAGCCCACAGTTGAGCAAAGCAGGTATTTCTCTAGGACATGGGAAACCGACCCTCAAAGATACATTCAACATTTATCTGGCAGCTCTTGTGTCTTTGCCTACCTTCCCAAAGATAAATCGGGTGAGCAAGTTGCAGGCTTTCTCTTTGTGATAAAGCTGATACTGCTTGTTATAAAGTTAAAAAGTGAGAGGAAACTTCACAGGCTGTATCTAAAAAGAATCAGCTGAGTATCTGGCAAAACCTATACATCATAAACTACACCTCTAAAATTGATACATCTTCTCCTAATGCCAGAAGCCTAAGAATTCCTTCCTTTTACCAAATTGCAGGAAACATCTCATCTCATTAATGCCACTCTTCTTTAGAATCTTTTAAATATATATTTTTCATTAAAATTTTAATTCTTGATAAACTGAAAGCAAGATCTGGTGACAAAGAGGTTATAATTAATCTAGCAAGAGTAGTCAGAGAAATCCATGTAATCGAAGGTGAATGTATGAATGAGGAGACTAATGCTACAGAACTTCCAAAGTCTTTTCTGTGGAATTAATACTACAGAGACCCATAAAAGATTAATCAAGATAAGCAATCGATAACTTCTCAAGTGCTAATAAGCACTGCCATGTTCCATGATATGTTGAGCAGTTTATCATGTTTAACCATATGAAGATTTATAGAAAATCCATTGTTAAAACCAAAGGATGAGGTAATGCACCACTTAGTAAATGAAGTGCAATTAAAATTTATGCCTGATATTACACATTAAAAAGATCTGTAAAAAATAATTTTGATTTCCTCTTTTCAAAGAAAAGAAATTAAGGTACTAGTTACACTATTCAGTCAGTAGTCCTGGGAGAGCAGTGAAGACAGCAATGGTATTCAAGTTAATATCTGCTTTCAAGTGAAAGGTTATGAAATAGCCTTAAAAAAAATTGTGAAGCTCTCTCTTCACTTCATTTTACTCAGTGATCAAACTTTGCTTGAAAATTTTGAAAGTTAAATAGAATACCTATTAGGGACATAAAGGTCTCTGCTATTCGTCAATCTGATAGATTTGCAGGTCAGATGAGCGAATGACTTAATGGCTAATTAATAGTCCATAAACCACAGGTCTTGACCTTAGGGTCACTGTGACAGAATTCCACACTACGGCATAGGATTAATTAAAACCATCAAATTATGTATTTAGTAAATCAATTATTTAACTATGTTCAGATCTCTCAAATGTATTGACATGATTTGTTATTTATGTATGGCATTGGGCAGCAAATATATTCTGACAACCACATCATAAACGTCCTTAGTAAACTTCTAAAAGTTACCGCAACAGAATTTATACCAATGCTTTCCCTTTATATTGTTTTTCTGGTTTCAGTTTTATTTGAGGGAATACTTTGTGAGATTCTCCTCCAAAGCTTAGCAAGATTTTAATTTAAAAATCTTTCTGATCATAGACATTTCATACAAAAAAAGGTTAAGAACCTATCTGCTTCCTTAATAGATTGCTAACTCTTAAAAGGCTCATTGTAAAACCAATAACACTATGTACACCACTTTGCACTTGCAATGTCCTATACCATGTATTTAACCATATACTTAGTTGCATACACACACACATATAAGTATACACACCAAATCATTTCTATGCCTCAGTTGCAGTAATTCTCGGAGCAAAAATTATCTATGTTTTCCTATGGCATGCAGATAATGATATCATAGAATCATAGAATAGTTAGGGTTGGAAAGGACCTTAAGAGCATCTAGTTCCAACCCCCCTGCCATGGGCAGGGACACCTCCCACTAAACCATGCCACTCAAGGCTCTGTCCAACCTGGCCTTGAACACTGCCAGTGATGGAGCATTCACAACTTCCCTGGGCAACCCATTGCAAGTGCCTCACCACCCTTACAATAAAGAATTTCTTCCTCATATCCAATCTGAACTTCTCCTGTTTAAGTTTGAGCTCATTACCCCTTGTCCTATCACTACAGTCCCTACTGAAGAGTCCATCCTCAGCATCTCTATAGGCCCCCTTGAGAAACTGGAAGGCTGCTATGAGGTCTCCACACAGCCTTCTCTTCTTCAGGCTGAACAGCCCCAACTTTCTCAGGCTATCTTCATACGGGAGAGAAAACAAGCAAACTATATGTTATCCCAAAGAAAGCATAAAATCACAATCAAATTTCAGCAAGCAAGAATCAAATTTTCAAGATACAGGTGACTGTCACCTTGTAGGACTGAGAACAGTCACATTTCCAATAGGAGCTGAATGCAGAAAGAAAGAGGATGAGCTTGGTAGCCTCTATCGACTTTTAAAAAGACTAAGATGAGGAAGAATTAAATCTAAGGCTCTGGTAATTAGTACTCATCCTCTTTCATAAGATGAGTTCTTTAATTTCATTACTATTGCTCACAAGGAGGAGTGTATACATCTGTCCAGATGTAAATGCTTTGAATTGCCTTCTTAAGGTACCTGCTACTTTCCCTTAAGACAGCAAACAAAACTTCCTAACTTCTGATATCCTAAATCACATCTAAATCAGATGCCTTAAATAAACAGTGTGATTTACCTCCCTCCATGGACAATAAAGTACCCAGACAAATGTATCGCTATAAATTTAATCAGTATGATAGATACATACAATTGAGGGTGTGTAGCACCTAATTAATTAAGGGGCATATTCATCTGCAATTAGCAAATAAGCTCTCAAATCTTGGCATGGGTACTGTGAAATATATGATGCATGACTGTGTAATTACAGTGAAGCATGATTCTTTCTCGTGATAGATTCCTCAGGAAAACGTATTCACTCTAACCTAAATTCACAAATTGCTCTGACTCACTTAAAAAACATTTTTCAAAACAAATATACTATTCAGAAGGTAATGGAAGTGTCATTAAGGTTATATTAGAGACATATCTTTTTGAGACATCACTTCAGTACCAAAGTGTTCAATAAACATTTACAGCTGAGACAAGTTTGTTTGCAAAGTGGGACCATCTCCCTCCCTGACATGAGTAGCATGAGTAAAATACCATACCCTATAATGCATCACTGCCTGGCACAGAAGTCCATGTTTAATAGCGATAACATATCAGTAGATGCTGACCGAGACGGCCTAGGGTCTCCTAACTGCTGTGATCACACTGACTGGCACAGAGAAGGAAAGAAAACTAAGATTTCCTGTGAAACGCTGTACAACTCTTCCATTGATTTGCACTAAGTTGGCTAAACTGCCTCTGGAGCAGTCTGCTTAAGTCAAACATGATATTTTTTGCAATATTGACTTCCTAGCAGAACCCCCCTACCCAGCTGCTATAGTCTAAGCAAGAAACCAACAGATGCACCAAAACATGATGCCAATGCTTTTACTCTGAGCTTCAATTACTGTGTAGTTCTTTATCTGCAAGTCATTCTTGGGTATGGACACTCGTGATATACCACCTTGCTGAACCAAAGCAAAAATCACAAATACCATGCAATCAGCAATCCTAAAAAAAAATCCAGTGACATTAATACATCATGCTGCATGTACAACCTGTAGAAGAAACACAGTGTCCAGAGCAACAAGCATTACCTATGAAAAACACGTTCCTTCCTGGCATCTCTAGGGCATAAGGTTCACTGCATTTATAGTGATCATCTTAATGTGTTATTACATTAAATGTTTCAGGCACTTTCACTTACCTTTCAGAATTAAAGATTAACCAATTCCATGATTGTAGACATCTAAACAAAACATATTGATCACATTCATTTTTAAAAGGAAGACACTGTGTTGTATTTCAATATGTCATATTTTAAGGCTGGCTTATTGATCACATTTTGAGAACTCTTGATATTCCATTGGAATTTAAGATACAAAGTGTAAGCTTTTTGTTATGATGATGTGTCCATGGAAGCCACGATCTTGTGTACTGACAAGCTTTTCTTTGCAGGGAGATCCACCCACTATTCTTATTATAAACACAGACTCAACCTGAGAAACATTACTCATTTTAGTGGTTTTGCCCTTTTCCCTGGCACTGCACATACATATTGGAAGAACTCTTATACTGCAAGTCTACAGAAACCGGTTAGGTTTCTGGAAGTGGTTTTATTAAAGTCAGTTGCAGACTTTCACATGTATAGCAGTTGACTTATTCAAACCAAGACCAGCACATTCGTTTTGCTTCTTTAGTATTTAATATTGGTCTAGTTGACTAATAGAAGATAAATTTCACTGAACACCAACAGCTTATGGAACCTAGACATTACACTGTGGGCCTCATAACTCAGAAAGATTAAGAAAGAATGTGCACTGTTCCTCATAAATATACAAACAAATCAGGAGTCTGGAGACATTAAGCAATGAGTTGACACTCATTGGTATTATTTTCAAGATTTACAATGCCACAGTAGTCAGCCCTAACATATTTATAAAGCATCAAATGAAACTTTTAGAAAGTGAGCCTGTTCACCAATACCAAACTTGGATATGTGCTTCTGAATGGATGGACAGCAATTGAGCAGTATAGTCATACTGTTATCAGTAGAAATCCAAACTTGCACAAAGACAGTATGCTGAAAACATGCTTTTTATATAGTAGTTCACTGAAATGGGAGAAGGCTGAGTTAGAAGAAAGGAATGCATCATTTCTGGATGCTGCTTGAAACTACCAGCTTCACAAGACGATCTCCAAGATGGCAGCACATTCCTTAAAACCACTCTTCTGTGCATGCATTCCATGTTGTTGCTTTTCAGCATTACCACTGAAGTGTCTTTCATAAGTAATAAATATGTTATGCAAATAAAAACACACATAAATAAATTCTAGAGCTCCAGGCAAAAAAAAAAAAAAAGCTTGTATTATAATATCATAAATTATGAAGACTGTAATTGCTACAGCAAATAACATTTTAAAACAGAACTGTGCTGATAAATACATGTGATAAGGCTGAGTAAGTTTCAGAGTGGAGTAAATCAATTGATATAACTCAATGTAATTATGGAAGCAAGGTCCTCAAAAAGTCATCAGCTTTTTCCCAAAGAGTTTCTTTAACACTGAGAAAGAGTAATATAAATGAAACCTGTGCGAGAAGGCTAAAAAAATTTATTGAGAACCCAAAAGATAGTGAACAGTCTCAATTATTGTAAATACCTTTACTGTCCAGCTACTTTTAAGAAATCAATACGTTGCTTTCACAAGAAATCACAGTCAGTGATTTCCTATTTATAAAATGAAAAGAACAGAAACTATGGACCTTATGCTAGATCATTTCCTGAAATGTTGTGATTTAAATTAAATATAATGTCTATTTGAATATACCTACCACAAAAAAAACATACTTTGTAAAACAAACAGAAATGCAGACCTGTCTGCCTAGATATAAGGTTTCGCAAAACTCATGCTGATTCAAATGAAAAGTGAGGCAAAAATCAAAAATCTTTTCTACCATCCTAGAACACTGATAAAATGAGGTTAGGATTTAACTTGTTTCTCCTTTAATGGAAGATGTAAATTGACTTAGTCAATTTTTAAAACAAAATTCAAAGTGTGGTTTATCACCCTTCTTTCTCAAGAGGCAACTACATGCATTCTAAACATCAATCTTACTGCTCCTCTATCTGTAGTCCACTAGCATAGTAGCAATCGCTTGGTGCAATAAACATCTCTTATAAATATTTAGGAGAGGCAGAACTGACAAAAAGCAGTGTCATTTCTCAGTTTGCATTCTGAAGCTTTTCATTGGATTTTCTCTCAGACAATTTCCTGCAGATAATTACCTCTCTTAGCCTCTTAGGCAACCTCTTCTGCCATAATCTAAAATTTTGCCTCTCCACCTTCTATAGATCCTGTTATACTTATGATTTCTATATTTTTATTATGTCCTTAATCCTCAAGATCACTTAGTTGTGCACCTCAGTAAGTAAACTCTCTTTGGTAAAGGCCATTTAACTCAACAGAATATGACCCAATTTGAATAACATTGCATTTATTTTCCTTATTACTTGTTTCATGACACAAGCCTTTTTATTACTGAAATCCCATCACTTTCCCTTGTGGAGTCCTTAGAGCCAGACCCTGAAGCTTCTCCACTTTCTACATCTCCTGTTGTGTACTGTGTTGTCATTCTTACTGTTAAAACTCATCTTAATTTCCCATTTTCCATAACACCTTCTCACTCTCAACCCTTCCAGCTCAGCTGCATTTGAAACTCAGATCCCTACGCTTCTCCTCTAATCTCCCCCATCCATGTTTCTCCTTTCTTTCAAAGCTTTTTTTCAAAGCCACATCTCTACTTTCATCTCCTCCTACACTCCTTAGCCCTGGCAATCCATCCTCTTCACCACCTTTCATGTATATTCCTTACTTCATGCCACCCAATTTGTTTGGAACAAACGCAGTCATTTATCAAATCCTCTCCCTCTTCTTCTTCATTTATAGAATAAAAACTTCACCATTACTAGAAATACAAGTCATTCAGGTTAGAACGAGCGCCTAAAAACATAGGTATCTCTTGTCTTTTCCATAAAATGTTATTGCTATTTGGAAAAGTATTTGTGGCTGGTGTGGTCTTTGACAGAGTAAATCACAAAGTCCAGTTTCAAGGAGTCTTGATATTTGGAATAAAACCGTATCTAAGACACAATCAATCCTAAATGTAAGCATACGTATAGAGATTCTTTTATTCCCTGCAACATTTAAAGACAAATACAGTTGAATTTTACTTCCATATATAATTCTTTATCAGAACTAAGAATTTTAGCCACTCATATTTGCAAAAATGATCACCTAATTTTCCCCTGAAATTTACTCTTGGGTAACCAGAAGAATGTTTTAGGTATGCGAATTCACTGAACACGTGATACTCACTAGATTTCTTTAGCTTTCTGAAAGCATCATGTTAATACCAAGAAGTTGTCCTAAGGGTTTGACATTAGTTCAAATCACAGAGCTTTGATTGCCATCCAGACTAAAAGCATTTTATGAGCATGCCAAATTAATAAAAATGCCTCCTTGATACAATTCACCTGGCCTTGTATTACCTGTCTATACCCATTTACACCAGGATAACATAATATCAATTCTGAGTTTCTAGAGACAGTTCATAAGACATTTTACTCCACTTGGAAATATTTGTTTATCTCTATTACATACAAATCATAAGATTAGGCTAAAAAACAGCTTCTCCGCTATAATCTAAGCCTGCATAAGCAGGGAACAGTGTCTTCTACTAAGCATAAATGTAATCACAACATAGGTTCAATCCATCTGCAAAATATGGGTCCAAATTGCCTTTTCCTACCACTGTGCACAGTTTAGCCTAAAGTGAACTGTAGACATTGCACACGAGAATCTGTATTTATTTTGCACAACAGAATTTTTATTAATTAATTTAAATCAAGAATACGTTCTAAAAAGTAAGTATTTGAATTACTTCCTTTGTCTCCTAAGACATATACCAATACTTATTATAAAAAAGGAAAAAGATTGCATATGGAAAAGTAAAAACATCTAAACACATTAGGGCCATCTAATTATAGAAGGAAATAAAGGAGGCTGTCAGTTAAGGAAAAATAGGGTAACACTGATCAATCTAAAAATGTATCTGCAGAGGAAATCTATCTAAAGTGAATGTGGTTTGTTGGTTTATTTTAAAGCGGGAAGAGGAGAGAAATGAAATAGATTTCAAAGACAGAGAAAATCCACATCATAAAAGTGAGTGAGAATTAAAATGTTGGTTGAATCTAGATGTGCCATGGAAAATCTAAATTATCTTTGCTTCATGAGTGCTTTAAATATCTAAATCACTAATGTAGAATTGAATTAGCAGAGCCATAAACCCCATAATTCTGCAATGGCCTCATCCCTGAAACTCCAAAGACAGAATTAATAGAAGCAAAAGGATTGCCAGAACTGAAACTAAATCACTTCCAAAACCAAAGGATCTGATATTAGAGGGTAAATCACATGTATCTCATGCACATTCTTGAACTATCATAAAACATTGCTACTCCAGTCATACAAATGCTTTCTCCTTTTCCAGGTGTTGCTTACAACTGGGATACCCAAGTTGCTGCTCCATAATTTTCATAGAAAATCTTATCTAGTATCAAGCAATTTCCTCCTATTCAAAAAATTCCCCTATAAAATACAGCCAAAGATAATGCTATCAACTTTGTGTGCTGGTAGACTGGTATAAATCTTACCCCACATAATGGAGAAACAGTAGTACGCTATCAGGACACTGCATGCTATTGTAGAGATAGAAATCTAGTCCAACCTCCATCTTATCCCCAAAGCTCATTAACATATGAAATTGCAAATGCTATGTAGGTCTTTATGCACAGTGGATAATCTTCTAATAATATTATTAATGTGTTGTTATTAATAATATTGGCAAGTGGTCAGAAACACCTGGTTGCAAAAATCACATGCCTTCCTTCTGAAGGCAAAAGATAAAAGTCTACTTTTGAAGGGGAGCATGACAACTTGAATGGAATGCTGATCTGCTTTAATAGAGTGCCAGTTTTATCTAATATCAACTCAAATTTTTTGACTAAATAGCATCCAGTCCCACTTCTAAGGGCACCTCTACCTCTTCTTGGAGAATTTTCTCCATGTATGTTGCAGTCAATAAAAACTAATTGACCCTATTTCCATACGCATAGCTTGTTCTAAATCTCACTAAATCAATATAACATTAAACTAATTTTATTCATTTCAATAGACATTGGAGTCATCCTATATTTTATCAATTTAAGAGAAACATTCTTTGGTACCAAAAGCAAAGATCTAAAATGGGCTTATCCTGAAATGCTATTACAAAATGGCATCTCAGGAAGCTAATGCCTTTAAGTAAGATTGGAAACATCACTGTTTACCCAACAATTTAACATGTGAGAGAACATCAGTTACTGAAAAAAGAGTTGCAGAAGGCAAGGGGACAGTATAGACTCCTAAGAGTGATAAAAAGATGTGTGTGTGTGTGTGTGTGTTATAGAATTTTCTGTTGGCTACTCCTGTACTTCTACAGCATAGCTTAGTATTCAGCAGCAACAGATATTTACATAACTCAAAAACTATGCTCCATATAGTTTAAATTCGTTCCTTTTAATGAGTCCACAAAAAAAAAAAAAATGAAAAACATGACTTAAACACATACCAAAGTTAATGAGCTGATGTAACAGCACACTATATCAGCATAATTTGATGGTTATTTCACTACCCCTACAAACGAGAGATAAGCAAACCTGAATTTGACTTTGCAAACTTCTCAATTGACTTTCAGTGCTTCATTCGGGCATAAGCATCCACTGCCATTTGAGATACCACAGAGACTCTGAAGCATCCACCTGACACCCATCAGATGTGACACAGGATTTGAGAGACCTGCACCCTTCAGGAGAGGGAACTGAAGGCCAATCGTGATATCCTGAAGTATCTCAAAAGGCACTAGGTACCTATGGCTAGACAACTGAATCCCACCTCTTGTGATTTTAGCAGTATGTTTACTAGAAGAAGGCTCTTGGGACACAGTGAGAGCTGTCACAGGCTGCTGCATTATACTCTTATAAACTCAGCACACTCTATCATTAAGCCATTTAAATTTTTATCTCTCCACTGTTTACAGTGGGAGGTGTCTCCAGAACTTGAACTGCTCTTTCTGATACTTACAAATGTTGTTCATATTGCCAGCCTTACTCATGGATGATTAAACCCATTTGTTTAAAGCAAACATTATCTTCTACCTTCAATAGCACTAGTATTTTTCCTGCCTTGACAGTTTACAGAGAGAAGCCATAATACACTTACAGCACAGTGTTTGCTAGACTAAGAATGCTAGGCTTTAACAATACTTTTTGTGATGACATTAATAATCTTTATCACTACTGGAAACACCACGTCTGAGACTGTTTGCCTTTTCTTCAGTCAATTTGGTGAATCACAGCCACCCTGTTGTTAACTCCAGCCTTTCTGCCCACTGTTATCTTGAGTGTGTCAGCTGCCAGATTACAGCAGATCTGAACTTTATTAACCCTAATTTATAATATGGTGTTTTATTTAATTTCTTTCTTTTCCTTCTTATATATCCATCTAGGTTATCTTTTTACCACCGTTCAATATATATATGTATATTTTCTTTTATAAATTATGAGCTCTCACTTTCATTCTTAATCAATTGCTAGCTCTCCATTCTTTGGCATAACTGAGGAAGGTCTTTACAAGTTCAGAATTCACATCCCTGGCCAAGAAGAAAACAGTGTTGCAATCCTTTGAGAGGACATGAGCGAGAAAGGAGCAGGATAAAACAGCTGATTATCTGCAGACAAATACTCTAGCTTCTTATATTTGAGTATTTAAATCTGGTATCTAGTATGAGGTATTGTGAACAGCATCTAAATTGGACAGGGAACAATGCTCAAATTATTGACAAGACTCATAACAATAGCACTACCATGGCCTTGCATGAATTCCAGTATATAAAGATGTACATACAATAAACTGACATTCCACTGTAAAAAAACTTCCTTTTGCATTATTGTTTTCTGAAGAGTTAATGCATAAGAATTACTTATCCCTCAGGCTGAGACTATTTCCAAATCAGCCATCTTCAAGATTAGTAGGTTAAAAATATTGTTAAGGAGAAAGTTCCTTTTTCCAGCAATTGGTCTGAGTTGTTTAGTTCCTGGACAACCTCAAGCCCAAAGAAGACAAAGATCTTGGCAGAAGAATTTCAGAACCTGAGTTTTTGATCTCTTTTACTGACTTTATAGCATTTGTATACCTACCTTTGCACTTTAATCTTCACTGTCAATTATTTTTTTTATTTTATTCCTTTTTCTGAATCTAGCAATACTAACTTCTGGGGGTCAATTTTTAAGTCAAAATATGATTATTCAAAAAACTGTTTTCTTTTATTTGCATCATTTGAAGCCTCAACTCAATTCCAGGGAATATGAGGGAGCAATTAGTCCTGGACATCATTTCCAAACATCTGAAGGTCAAGAAAATTGTTTAAATTAGTCAGTGCACATTTATGAAAAAGAAATGCCTGACCATCTTCTTCCAGGAGATGGCTAGCTTGGTGGGTGAAAGAACAGCAGAGGAGGAAAGCAGTATGAGTTTCAGTGGTGTGTCCCACAACATTCCCATAGAGAAACTGATGAAGTACAGGCTAGATAAGTAAACTATGAGATGAAATAAGCTGTGAGATAGACTGAAAACAGTGAACTGCTGGGCTCAAATGGCCATGAAAGCTGGCATGAAGTCCAACTGGAAGCAAATCACCAGTGGTTTATCACAGGGATAGATGCTGGGGCCAATATTGTTCATCATCTTCTTTAATTAACTGGAAGATGAGACATAGTGCACCCTCAGCAAGTTTACAGGTAACAGAAAAATGGGAAGTGTTTAATAGTCCAAATGGTTGTGCTGCCATTCTGAGGGGACTCCACATGCTGAAGAAAAGGACAAAGAGAATCTCATGAAGTTCAACATAGGGAAACACAAAGTCCTGTCCGTTTGGAGGAATAATGTCATTATAACCCAGCTGACCAGCAGGAAAGCAGCAAAAAAGACCTTTGGGGTCTTGGTGGATGCCAAGTTTAACATGATCCAGCAATATACCCTGGCAGCAGAGGCCAACAGCGTCTTATACAAGGAAGAGCACTGCTGGTCAAGGAAGGTGATACTTCCCCTGCTTAACACTTGTGAGGACAGGTCTGGTGTGCCAGCTGTAGTACTGGACTTGCCACTATAGACACTAGTGTGAGTCCAGCAAAAGGCCACAAAGATGATTAAGATATTGGAACATCTGTCACACAAAGAGAACTCGGACTGTTCAGTCAGGAGAAGAGAGGCTTCAGGACTGCTCTTATCAATGTGTATAAATATCTCATGAGAATGTGTACACAAAACAGAGCCAGACTCTTCTCAGTTGTATCTAAGGAAAGGATAAGAGACAATGGGCATAACCTGAAACACAAGGAATTCCATTCAAGCATAAGAAAAAGCTTTTAGACTGAACATTGGACGAGGTTGCCCAGAGGAGTTGTGGAGTCTCCAACCCTTGATAAATTCAAAACCTGACTGGACATGGCTCTGAGCAACTTTCTGTACCTGAACCTGCTATGAGCAGAAGGGGCTGAACTAGACAATCTCCAGAGGTGCCTTCCATCCTCAATCATTCTGTGATTCTGTAATTCTGGAAAATAAACTGAAAGCTTAACAAGACTCAACTATTCACCAGGTTTTGTTAAACAATAAAAATCTTATGGCTAGAGTTCCTTTAACTTAAGTAATCCCTATTTCTCAAAAGTCTACATCTTTCAGTTGCCCCATACTAACAAGCCTCTCCTTGGAGGATCAAGCCCCTCTGGGTTCTCATGTGTCCTTTTATTCATATCTCACAGGCTCTTTTAAATGCAGATCTTTAAGACATTTATGTGTAACTGAAGCATTTGACATACTACTCTGCTGAGCTGTGACTAGCTCTCACTGTCAGGTTAGAGGTGACCCAACCTCAACTAATCCCTGTTGGCTGCCAGAGCTATTCGCTTCTTCCCTATTTAACCCATGCAGTATTGTCAATGCACATAGTGTTTGATCAAGACCACCTTTCCTTAACAGGAAACATTGCTTTCCCTTCCCTTACACCAGTAAGGAGAGAGAGCCCAGTCCAAAACCCACTAGAGTCCAGATGAATCAAAAGGACCCTTAGGTCTCTCATGGTTGTAATCAAGAAAAAAAGACAATTAACACACAAGAAATAACAAATATGGGATTCAACTCTTCTGATTTCAGACGAGGCATTTAGTCTAAGCTAGATATTCAGGCTCCATCTGCAGTAAGTAGGTTAGAGTAGCACTTTCACAAGAGGATACAATTCATTCCAAGGCAGGTGGCACAAGTTGCTATCTGAAGAAGACACTCCTTCCCCCTTTATTACTCCTAAACAAGCATTTCAGGCAGTAAGTCAGGTGAGCTGAATGCCATGCTATTTCCTACACATTACCTTTGTCCATTTCCACATTGATTTTATTGTTCTTCCCTTTCCTCAGTCAAATGCAAGTCCATTTGAATTTGCTTCCACTATGTCTCCTGACTTAGTAAATCAAATCCATTGTAAGGCACAAAAGCAAAGGCTTTCTTCAAATCCAAATAAATTATGTTCAATGTCTCAGGATTGCCTCTCAGTTTGCTAGTGTATATAATGCATTTAAATGAAACGTATGCATATGAATGGTGATTGCTCCTTATTGAAACGCACATCTCTAAACACCCTGTAATCTTGTTCCTTACCAGTGTCTCCCAGAAATTGTTCCAGCATAAAAGGCTTTCTTCTTCATTCTCAAACCAGTTTTAAAGCCATAAAAAGAAATTGTTCCTTGAGCTCTTACAGAGTCATTGTATTTATTATTTATTCTCATTGCTCACACAGTTTTGTTTTCCAAATGTACAAGGGAAATTCTTGAGACTGAAATTTGGTCACAGATTAGGAGAACAAGCAATATGTGAAAGATAAAAAAAGTCACCTGATATACTTGCCAAAAATGAGCGATTATTTAGAGACCTCATCTGATGGTCATTGCCAAGAGTAGGAGACCTTTCCTTTCTGCAATATTTTTTTTTGCAGTCTGAATTCTTTTCCTATCAGGCAGTCCCCCAGAACCGTCCGATCTCCTAAATGGGCAAAGCAAATGAGTTGCCTTTTCTCTGCCTATGCCTTATGCATTCTGATTTGCAACTGATTAAAACTGACTCAAAGAGGCATTAAATCAGGACATGTTCTCTCTGAAAAATATGTAAAGGCTTTCAGTCATACCTAGGAATGTATTTTTACTGAGTCTCAACTACTGTCAAATCACAGTTCTTCCAATTTGCTTACTAATACCGTGACCAGCAGAAAATTTCACAATCCTACCAAAATTACCTAAACAACCTAAACTTCATTTCCTAGTTGACTTAGGCACTTCAGATTCAAATCACATTGAAAACCTACTACCTGCCTAAACCCCTTTTAAAAATTCAGTTCATAGCCTTTTTCCAAAGAAACATACTGTTGCTGTTAAGTTACAGATCAATCCATTTCCTCCCAAGTAACAAGGTGAAATATTTTTCAGAGAACAGAGATCTCATCACCAGGCAAAAAAAAAAAAACAACAAAATCATGTAGAATGATGACATTAAAAATACACTGGTTGCAGTACAATTCTTGCATGAACAGGTGATGAAAGAAATGCATTTCTTCCTGCCAAAACTAACAGCTGTATTATTAAAAATATTGACAGGATTGTGCAAAAATCCAGTCAGATTACTATTGTGAAAAAATACCTCATCTGCTGCTTCTTTTTAATACAGTAGCAAATATACTGCCTGGTTTGGCTTCGTGCCAAGATTAATTTTAGATTGGACCTCATGAAATATTTATGAGGTCCAATTTAATGGGATTGCTTTGCCTGGCATTAAGCCTGTGTGGATAGCATCTTAAACACTGATGTTTTTAACAGAACCTCAAGACACGCACAAAAAATCCTTGGGTATTGATAGGCTTATTAATAAATTATTTAACACTATGACAGTATATTTTTGAAGTATTTTGACAGGCCTTTTGTAGAAAACCTTTACCTGCTTTTATTTAAGCCTGCAGTTTCCACTCTGTCAAACAAATGCTGCTTAGCATTTAGCAAAATGGTAAATCATCATTAGTTAGAAACAAGCTGAAGTAAGCTGAGTAAAGAGCTAATCACCCTTAGATAGGCTTCATGGGGAACTGACAGTGCTCAGAAAGCTACAGGCACCACTCATCTCCTCTGTGGCTTTCTTGACTCACTGAGACACCATTTACTTTTGGTTTCTAATTACAGCTAATAGTTCGATAAAAATGCTATATTGAGACACATATACTTACAAAAAACCCTCAGCATTTTGTACAAAGAAAACATCTTGAATAATAGATAAATTATTTTTCTTCGTTTATTCGATTAAGAGCGTAGACCTAATCTCCTGAGCCAATTATTTCAACTGCATTCAAACCCATTTCTAAATAGCTGCTCCACTGCTTCTCCTCCCTCAGAGTTCACAGTGGACCTTCAGAAACCAAAAATCACAAAAGGAGTGTAAGAGTAACGACAGTGCAGACCACAGACAAGTTTGATCTCAGTCTATTATTACCAGACACCACCACTGATGTGTGACCCCTGTCTAATGTGAAAACAATACTGCAGATACCAGGTGCCACCTAACTTTATGGATCGGTTCTGCAAGCCGCAACATGACTGCTTGAGTTGAGAACTGAGTACAGAACCCATCTTTCTCCTGCAGAGAGCTTTGGGAGTTCCAGACAGAAGTTTGTCTGGAGTGGACGGCAATCGCATTCTACACCACCTAATAGAAAATTATTTCCAGGTGCTTCCAAACATGATACTTTTAGAAGAGCCACAGATAGCTCATATGCCTTTAGAAAAAACAACTGATATGAGATAAACAGCAAAGAGAATGCTCATCTGACCTGCTTGGTCCAACAAACCTTTGAAAAAAGAGAATGCTTGCCAGAAGGGTTGAAAGTGTTGGGCAAGAAGAAGTAGCATGCAACTAAAAAATGAAAGAGTGAGGGTGAAAATCATGTCAAATTGTGTGTTTAGGTAACTGGAAGAAAACAGCCAAAAGGTATACCTTTCCATATGCATACCATTTGATTCTAGTACAGCAAATGACTGACACAGTGTGCCGTGACACTGTAAAACATGCCTCTGTTGCTTTTTGCTGGAGCTAGATGTAATCCTCTTTAAATCCCATATCTTTATCATTCCTCTTACATTCAAAGAGGGAGAAAGTTGGCTTCATAGTTTACCTTCCGATGAACCAAAAAGCTCAACAGTGAAACTCTTTAACAAAAGAAGAGAAGGGCTACTAAGTTTGGAACAAAATATAAAGAGCTAATGATCTAAATAATGAAACTACAAGGGAGTTTTAGGAAGGCAGATTGCAATTAGCCAACTGGAATTTAGCCAGGACACCACAGCTAACACCTCTGTGACCTTCAATCAACACTCCTTTAATATGCATGAAGTTGGGTTTCTTTATCATTAATAAACTGAATGAAAATCCAATTGGAGCAAATACTCTGTTGGTTGATTTTCACCATAACAGAGCTTCTAGAATGATGAAATTCACAGGGGAAAAATTTGTGAATACTCAGTCTTTAATGCTTAGGTAACTAGCAGTCTGTCCCACTCCTAATACTGCCATGCTGACAGCTGTTGGATGAGTACAGAAATGTTTTCACACTCATAGCTGAGACATACAAACAATGTGCTCACTGCGAATCTCTTCCTGCCAGAAACCAAACCACCCAAATTCCCACTGTGGCTAGTTGAATCAAAGAAGAAACTGCAGAACAACACCTTGAATTCAGTTCCATGCTCCTGCAAGGCCACCTTAGGTCTTGGTATCTCTTCTAAATTGCATTCTGCACTCACCCACTATATTAAGGCATAAAAGTGCCCAATCAGAGGAGCACAAAGCCAGCTCCTTCTGTTGCTCCCACACAGATCATCACCCCCTGCATTAAAGAAAAGCTAATCACAGGAAGGCCATGATTCACAGGCAGCCATTTGAAATGAAGGAATCCCACCACACACAAAGCAGCTCCATGGAATAAAACTTTGAACTATCTACCCCTGTTTAGGAGTGTTGATAGCAAGATTAATTATCCTTCTGTTGAGAGGCAGAAGCTGCCACAATGATGTGTCGCCAGCACTTACCGAGCAAGGATGTATTCATCACAAGTGACAAGACTGCAGAGAAGTGAAATTCTTGTTTAATATTTGTCTGTATGCTAATGCAGTGTGAAAACAAAGTTCTTTAAAGCTGGATGAGAAGAAAAAAGAAAAGAAAAAAGGAAAGGAAGAAGAAAAATGCTTTAGCCAAAGTAAACTATGGAAAGAAGTAAAGCAATTTCTTTTTTTTACTCATTTTACAGACCTTTTGAGATTTAATCTGCACAGCCATTAGGGATTTAAAGAGGACTGATGTTTAACTTGTTTGCCCATTTGACTTAAGACAAATCCATCTGACAACAACAAAGCATTTTCTTTGTCTTCACCACCACTTAATTTAAAGGGGACATGTTTACTAACAGCTTAATCTGTTTAATACAAATAGTCTTTTACATTCTTTAATCCTGTCAGGAAAAAAAAAAAAAAAAAAACAAACCAAAAACCACACAAACCAACAAAAAAAAACCTCCAGAAACCACGTGGTCCTTTCCAAAGCCCAAAACCAGATTTTGAGGCAACCTATCAATAAAATATCGTAGCTGTACAAACAAGCTGCACTGAACAATTCACATCTTCTTTATAAAAGCAGAAAGAATGTTATTGCTGCTCAGTCTGTTGAACACTATACACTTTTTGGTAGCAAAAACTGCAGATCTGGAAGAATTTTATGGCAAATGCACATATTTATTTCATATATTTCATATTTCATGTTTCACTTCTGCTGCATGCAGAAAACTCCAGTTAGCATTAGTGAGGATTAACGTCAAAGAGCATAATAACCACATCGTCTCTCAATGTCACAGTATTACTAAAAACCTTTCTCAGGAGAGTTCAACAGTCTTTCTTCAATGCCCATATAGCCTGGGATTGGAGATGGAATGCCCTTAACCATTTGGGGCATTTTTGGATAGTATATTCTCTTCTATGATCACCAGTATCTCTTGGTTGTTTAATGCTAATAAACACAGCAACTGTAATGTTCTTTAAAAGTGTTAACCACCTGTTTGTGAGGTTTATTCTTTTCTAATGATTGCACTTTCTCATCTCTGCTGTTGATGTTATACATGATCTAGGAAAAGAGCAGAGTAGCGAGAATCACTACTCTGATATCAATATTAGTTGCTAATAATAATAATAATATACTAATATTAATATATTAATATTAATAATATTATGCTGATGTTACTATATATTAATATTAATAATTAGTAATATTAATATTAATGACTTAATATAGGAACTGTCTGCTGTATGACCTTAAACAAGCAATTCAGCCCCAGAGCAGCATAACATGTGAGCATATGGTTAATTTTAATTTAAAGAACAATCATTCATAATAAAGAAGTGGTTTAGTATCTCATTGTTTTGGAGCTTTACCTTTCCTCTGCATTTCAATTTCCCCATCTGCAAAATGCACTACTAAGAGCTATTCCAGTAAAAAGACACTTTAAGTATTTTTCTTGTCACTTTCCTGGGAACTTCGTCCAGGTAGTGCCAAAGTATCTTGTGAGATGTCTGAGGTTAAATTTTATGTTTTGCAGTTTAAAGAGAGTAGTCCACAGGCTTTAGAGCTTTGCAGAGGATTGCTTGCAGATGCACCATGCTACCATCAACACTTCTAGTGGTTTAGAAATTCTAGTAGTGTGCATCTTTCTCCTTCTTTAAATAAGAACGAGAAAAAATATATCTGTAAAATACACTCAGGGCTTGGTATTTTTAATAGTAGACACTAAATAATTTGTGTATTGTTTTACTTAATATGTCAGTGTTGCTTTAGGAACTAGTTATTAAAATGAAGCTTTTTATCTTCAGATTCAGAAAGACATAGAACTTCGAGACACCTCTGACAAAATACTCTTAGTGAATACATTCATGAGTAAACTCAGTCGTACAAAAGCTAAGTGATTATGAGTCCCTAGTTAAACAAGGAGCTAGTGGAAGAAATGGGAACAAGCCAATACTAATTATTTACATGGGCCTTTTCACTCAAGAATTTGAAATATTTTACAATGAAAACAAAAAAAATAAAAGCAGCACTTTATTCCTGAAACTCAGCCTTCTGCTTTATCTACTACACTTCAATCTCCCCCAGAAAATGCTGCTTCTGATATTTACTTTGCTGCAAATATTTTCACCTCACCTCTGTACCAGGTATACTGAGTAAACTACAATCTTATACTAACACATGTGCTTTTAAATCCAGATAAATACTTGAATTTCACTATAGAGGCTTCTACCAACCCAATTAGACCAAATCCTCTAAAATCAAGCCAATCTTTAATTGTAATAATAAAAATCACCATAGTTTCAAGTAAATGGCACAATAGAGGCCTGCTAAAAGGCAGTTTTTACCAGCCTAATAACTATTCTATTTTTAAAACAGACCACGGCCATACAATAGGTTAGTTTTCCAGAGGTTTACTGAAAATTTGCCTCTTCAGAGAATATTTAAGATTTTAAGTTCTTTTGGAGGGAGGCTTTTCCATTTATTTCATTTTTGTATAGGACCTGGAGGAAAGACCTCATCCTACATGTCAACATCACAGAACTAATAAATAAAACTGGTAACATTTTCATTAACAATTGATTGATGAAATTATGTAGTTTGGTTTCAGAATACCTCCAGGGGACACACTTGACTGTAGGTGTAAAAAGTGCATTTTACAGTCCTCGTTTGAAAGCCTCACTGTGCTAATTTTGAAAGCATGAAGATAGTAACTGAGAGGTTGTCCTTTCTGTCAACTGCTAAGGTATACAAGGGAGGTAATTAAATTGAAATTAACTTTTAACCACCTTGTCTCTCAACAAAGTGATTCACTCCTGTGGGAAAGGAGAAAGTAAACGGGATTTGGAGGTTTGGTATACTTCCCTCCCTGCTTTCCCAGAGCTGAGGAATGCCTGCTCCAGCTGGAAAAATATAAACAGCTCCAACAAATCACGTAAGTTTGGACATTTAGCTTGGTTACCTGATGCCAGACATCTGACAGTGCAGGCGGTCACTAATCCCCCATGTCCCCCATGTATCTTTGGAGCAAGACAGAGTATGAATAGTTGGCTAGGGAAGACAGGGACTTTAATTAACCTTATTTTGTAGGGACTTACAATTTCAGACTAAGCAGTGGTGTGGCATTTAAATTTTCTTCCTGATCTTTCTTCATGTTTTCATGCATATAAATTGTATTAAAATATTTTGATGCCCTCCTTTCCCAGGCAAAGGCAAAAAAAAAATTCCTCAGAGAAGGAAAATAGACATGTTAAAATAAAGAAAAAAAAAATTGGGTTAAACTTCAAGAATTCTACAGTATGTAACCATTCTGAAGGCAAGGGAGCAGACAGGCATTTTCCAAACATGACCTCTCCCGGTGGCAGTGAAGCGTTGGATGTCATGCTGAGAAATGGGACAACCTGAACACGAGTCATACGCTTTATTGGCTCTTCACTAATAATGATTACTTCAGGTGTGCAGGCAGAAGGATATGCCATAGAAGAATATGCAGGTGAAAGAAAACAGCATTTTACTACAAATATTCTGATGCAAGAATAGTCAGTGTCTATACTGTCACTGTAATATCTCACCATTACTTAAAGACAATTGAAACTGGGCAAGACTGTCTTTCTATAAGAGAAATGCATAAGGATCCTTTTCCTTTCTTTTACAGCAAAGTTGCCTCAAATATGTGCTGGCTTTTGATGTGCGCTACTTCAGTTGCATCTGAAACGGCAAATGACCATTCAGGTCAATCTGTGAAGTGAATGAAAAATTACACTCTTCTGAAAAGATCCCCACTTCTTCAACTGTTATAATGTCTGAGAGTTTTATTGATGTATTTTGGTTACATTTGAGCTTTATATTATTTCTTCATTTAGCACTGAGTGAGAATGGACATTTTATGAATCAAAGACTCAAGTTGCTCTCTGATGTGCCACTGAAAAAAAATATTAAAACTTTCAAACCTTGTGATATGTAATAGAGAATTAGACATTTGATGGGGTAGTAGGGTCACAATTTCAAAGTTTCCACCTTCGTATGTGCCTTCTTGTGCCAAAATCCATTTCATATTCTAAATGCCCTCACAAAATATGCCTCACGAATTATTCCTGATTTTAAGAAGCTTTCTATTGCTCGCAAAGCCATTGTCAAAGAAGTCATAAACTAGATCAGAAACAAGTGAACACTGATAAGAATTTGCGGAAAGATTATTCATTTATTCAGACCTAATGCATCAAGAACCAGGTATTCCTGACAAGGCTAATGCTGTATATTTACCTTACAACAGCTGACCTGAGCATCACACTACAACCAAGCAGTGTAAGATACATTAGAATGAAGTTTCCTCACTGAAAAACAATGGAAAGTCAACAATGCAGTTTGTTATTACAGCAAATAAAAAACAAATTACTTGAGGCTTTTCCTCATACACTTTTTGTTTAAGGGGTTTGTCAAGACACAGTTGCAATGAACAAAGACCACAAAAATGGATGCTAAAGATAATAAACTTTGAAGATATCAGGGCTCTCTATCAGACATTCACTGCGAACCTGAATGTACAATACCAGAACAGTAACAACCAAGGTGCCAAGGCCTTTCAGCTCCTGAGGGTTTTACCTCTAAAGGAATACTTTGTTGAGAGCGCTGCCTATAGGAGCACATTTTACCTATTTGTGCTAACTGTAACCGTTTATTGATACCAGAAGAGAACTTTACTTACTGAAGAACATTCTGCCATGGCATCCAGAATAAGATATGGAGCCTTTCTACGATTTTGTTAGCAATTAATCATTGATTCATGGTAGGTCTTGTTCAAATGCAGGAAAATCTGAGAAGGTATTGCAGAAAACATTAATTATTCCTGGGTTTAGTGGAAAAAATCAGAAGAGGTCCTGTGGGGTCTAGCTATGCAGACTTTCATTTAAATATCTCATTAGCTCATTCAGGTAAGTTGTTAATCCAATTTTGATGTAACTGTGTAAATGTGGCATGCTTGAAAAGAATCGAGTTATGGTTTTGGTTGCCATCTGTACCCTTTCTATTCTATTTCACAGCTCAAATTCGCTGCCGAACCTTCACCTCTCATGACGCACCCACATGGTTCAGCCTTACCTCACTCTTAACAACTCATGGTGTAGGGAAGATAAAAAACAACAGAAGAGTTTTTCTCATTGAGGTAACCAGGTGGAGGAAGAGCAAAAACAACAGCCACTAAAAACTGCATAACTATTTAATTTTGAAAAACGATCTTTCCTTGTAGCAGAGAAATTTTAATAGGTTCAATAGTGAAAAAATATGAATAGTTTATAAAATGCAAAATAAAAATGTAAAATGTATAATACAAAAGGCATTTTTTGCTCAAATGTGTATGGGATAACAACTGTCAGCAGCTAACATTAGAAGCCAGCTAAACTCAACCATCTGATTGCTTTTGTCGCTTGAAGTTTAGAGTCAAATAACATTGTAAAGTATCAGAGATGGTGAAGAAACAGACACAGATTAAAAGATACAAATGCTAGGATGTCAGGTACAAGAAATAGAAGGTGCGTGAATTTATAACATGAACAAAGAGATCAAATGAATGCTGAAAAGAGACACAAATATTAGGGACATAAAAATACACCTCTGGCCTGATTCTCATTTGTGTTACAGAGCCTTTATACCTTTTTGTTAGTTAAAAGTGGCTTTAAATGAAAAAGGAAAAAAAAAAAAAAAAAGAAGGAAAAAATAAAAAACAAAAACAGATTCCAAGAGTTTTGTATGAAACAGTGAAACCACAACTCCACTGGAGTTACTGGCATGACCTTCTCTGGTTCTGTACTAGCAAGAATTTAAATCATGTTTTTCAGTGCAATTAGATATTAAATTATTTAGCAGTAGAGATGGTTAAATACTGAAAAGAAATCCCATGTTTTCATATTTCAAAACTATTTAGACTAACCAGGTTACCAGTCTATTCTCCATTCATGCTATTCACCTGAACTCATTTCCATTTGCATGGATGGAGAATGTTTCAAGTGTCATACTCAATGTAAACTCCTTGGGATCAACAGTTCTATGAAGTCTATTCAGACAGCAAAATCATTATCATATGTACTAGGTAACCAACCTCAGAGCACATGGCAAAACCCAAAGATACATCAGGGAAATAGCCATGCATGATTTGGTGAATACTCATGAAAAAGAAATACATTCACAGAAACTAGAATCAATCTTCCAAATGATTTATAAAGGGAAAAAAAATTGTTGTTACTACCAATATAATCAACTTCTTATTGGGAAAGTTTAGTTTGGGTTTCAGTTTAAGCTACCTGAAACTGGAGTGCTTTAAAATTGCACACAAACAGGTGCATTAGTTTTGTGACCAGAATGGGTGTGTTTCAAAGTGGCTTTTGAAAAATAAACCAAGTGAAAGTATAACCATGTCATTCAGTTGAAAATACTAGATGGAAACAAATGGTACAAAATGAACAGAAGGCCTTCCTTCTCTTACTCTTATCTTGCACTGGTAAATCTGATACCAGATGCCTTAATACATAAGTCAGCAAGCAAAAATTTGCTACACTCATACTACCCTGACCAAAGTCTTATGAAGAAGGGAAATGGAAAAACTGTTTTCAACCCAACTTCCTCATATGAATCTCACTGTCAACCGAGTATCAACTGCTCATGAAAGGCTCCTTCAGACTGCCTTTTACATTTTAGTATCATGACTACTTTCACCTGCTCCTGCCAGAATAATCATTTGAAAGTTGATCAAACATATCTGAATCAGTACAAGAGCAATAACTGAAGGGGACAGATGCTGTCAGCTAGGAAGATGTCTTCACGCGCTATTTGTTCAGCACTTGCCACCTTTGGATCATAGTACCTCTGGGTGCACCTTTCTTTTTTATTATGACAACACTGCAGTCCAGTAGCTTTCATTCCTGAGAGCTTGATGAAAATATGTGATGATTTTTTTGAAATATGAGAAGAAGCTGTTTATCTTTGGAAAGATGTCTTCTTTGATGCTGGTGTAAACATGCATGGAATGCATCTAAACTCAATTAACGAATATATGCAGTATCACTTAACCTCTTACAAATGCTTCCTGGCCAACTGTAAGTAGAGCTGTCATTTTCTTTGAACAGAAGGAAAAAGAGGCAGAAAACTCCATGTTAAAAAATACTTCTTGTGGGAATATAGTCTGGGAAATTTATTCCCAAAAGAGTAGTTTTAGGGCTGCCAAAAAAGTATAACATTATGTAACATCATGTAATTCTTTAGGGATTGGATATTGGATATCACATATCCCAAAAGCAAATCCATCTGAAGGTACTGGACAGACTGCAAAGACATGAAAAATATTCCTGTATTTATTTAGGAATGTTACTACCTAGAAACACTGCTCTTTAGCTCACTTTCATGGCACAAATTTTCCCACTGCCCAATGAAAATGTAATAAAGCGTTTTCCCAATCTTGGAGTCTTACAGCTTGATACTCAAGAAAATTTGCTGTGTGATTTTACAGAGTTGGCTTCCAATTAATTTGATTCATTTAGGATTTTCATTATGGCAGATACAAAGGAACATAGCAGCAAATACCTGAAAAAGAATTGAACGTGCTAATAAGGCACACCTCTGAGATTCCCAAGTCTGAAGGAATGCAGACCTTGTCACTTGTAAGCTGACCATTCCAACCTAAAGTCACAAGACACTGAAAGATAGTGTTACTTAGTATTCAAGTACTTTTCATCTCTAAAGTTATTAACAAAAAACAGATAATTTCCTTTCTAATTATTCACATCAATATCTCTAGGAAACATGCTGGTGGTCATATTTAAGCTCCTAATACCTCACAGTCCAGATTCTTGCAGCCCAATCTCCATCTGAATCCTAATTGTTGCTGCTTGTTGCCTTTAGGTTTCCAAGGACTCTCAAACCACAGAAAGTATCAAATAAGCAGAGATTAGGGTGTGTGAATCATGTTCTCCGTGTCCAGATCCACAAAATATCTCTCCAGGGTTGACAGCTTTAATACACAGTCCTGGAGGAAGAGGAAAGGATAGTACAGCATAACACATGGCATTTTCTTCCCCTATCTGTGCCAGTATTACTCATTCAGCTTACACTGAACAATAGCTCTGCACAATCCTAGACTGAGCAAACAGTCTCTAGGAAAGTAATTCTCAAGAGTTCTCCAAGCACTAAATAAAAAAGGTAACAGAAGCCGAATTGTTTTGGTGTTTTATTTTTAATGTTATAGAACAAGGAACAGTGATAATCAAAACTGTTTCTGAACTTCATGTCACAGCTATGTTCTTTCATTTACATGGATGATGCAAATGTGACATCAGAAGACTCTTTAAAGGCTAATAGTGGGTAGCTATAGACAGAAAAACTGAAATATAAGAAAATTCTTTTAATGTTCTAAAAATACTTGCAAAGGAAGGGTGTGTATTCATTCAGCCAACAGTAGGATAAAGTCAAAGGTGAAAGATGAGGAATTAAGCGGCAACTTGATAACATCAGCATTAGGAAATACTATTCACAATAACAGTGTGTCAGCTGTCCTCGATTAGAATTTAAGAATAGCAATGGAATTGCTAGTATATTGTGGACTATTTTCTCAACCATGCTTTGGTCACTAAGCAAATGAGTGAAGTTTATGCTGGCAAGCGTTTACTCAAATTTTACATGCATTGGCACAGTATCTACATCACTGTCACTGCCACATACAAAGTCATATACAAGCTACCCTCAACAAAGTCTGCTCAAATACTCATCTTAAATATCCAAGCATTTGTCAGAATTCCTGGGAGGAATTTGCAACCTGTACTCCCAGGACAATATTGTTAATACTGGCCATTATCTACTTTTTGTACAAAGGGTACAAGCTGTTGACCAAAGGCTATTGTATCATGAGATAAATGACTTCCTGGAATTCCCAGGATAAAGGCAGTGGGATATAATGCCATGCATAATGACCTCAGGTGGCCTTAGACTAAATCTAAGCTTCCATAAGCAGGAGAAACTAGCATTTCCTACACTGTTTATTGAAGGGAGGCATATTTTGGTAGCTCCCAATTAGTCTGCCTTTAGCATCAAAGAAACATGAGTCTAGTTGGATTTGAAGTTCTGTCCCAGCCCCTTGTAAGGCTTTATTGCAAAATAAGGAGCAATCATACTAGCATATATCTAACATAGAAGTTCAGACTCCTATTCCTGTTGGAAGCTGGCAAGATAAGTACTAAAGTGTGCAAAGGAAAACTACACATATTCTTTTCCCACTTGTTTTTCCAAGTTGTTTTTCCAATGTTTTGTTTTATTTGAAAAGTGTTTATTCATAAAGATTTATCAGGTGAGCACCTACTTTTGGCAATTCACTCCGTAAAGTGCTCTGCCTCTGAGCATCCAGGCATTTTGATTTCGCTATGTTACCTAAGTGACTCAGACTGGAAAGATCTGCCCCTCTTCAGGTTTTGGATCATCATGAGGAAAGTATTTTAGGTCACTTCAATGTCCAACCCAAAATATGAATGTGCTGATACCTAATAAATACTTTACAGGTATACTTCAGAAATTGTACACTGCTTAACAAAAGGATGTTACATTGCATTTATAATGCAACAAAGGAAGAATTCCTTCCACAAGGACCCCTGGCTTCTAATAGTAAATTACATCTGTGTGAGAGATCAATAACTAGGCTTTCTCTTTTCTTTCTTTCTTTCTTCCAGTTCCTTCATCCACCTAAGTTTTTCCTTCTGCAGTGTCTCATTTTTTTATCCTTGGAAAGAACGTTCAAATGCTTTCAACAGTATACCATAAAAAGGATTAAAATCCTTGAAACTAGGGAATCTTCTTTAGCAGTGGGCTGAAAAAGAGAAGCCAAACAAAATCAGCAGGATGAAACCAGAAATAATTGAAATACGGAGTGGGAAAAACTGATGACTATAACCAGTGTTAAATCAATATTAAACAGATTTGAATATAATTTGCCTGAG
Source organism: Forpus xanthops (assembly GCA_032466535.1). Classification (NCBI taxonomy): domain Eukaryota; kingdom Metazoa; phylum Chordata; class Aves; order Psittaciformes; family Psittacidae; genus Forpus; species Forpus xanthops. The sequence continues at coordinate 81,607 of JASSUY010015303.1, forward strand.
ATTTAAGAAGGCCTTTTTGATACACTATTCTAAAATTTAAACATCCCTAGCACTGGGAAGATGTTCTTTATTGGACTTGGGGGATATCAAAGAAAGAAGGTAGTTGTGAGTGTAAAAGTGGAGGGGAAAGGAAAGTGATTGGGAGGCGATTTTCTCCAGACATTGTATATAACGTAAAATAAGAACACACAATGTGTCAGAAGAGCTTAGCAATAGTGAAAATACAGGATGTAACGGCATTAGTTTAGATATCAATAATTTTACAAGTGACCCGAACAAACTAGGAAGGCATATGGGAATATTGTTGGCTTCCTTATTGCAACCTGCAGAAATGTAGGCTAAAGAGACTTCTACAACAGTAAAAATTAATAAACAAAAAAATTTCTATGTTACAGAACATTACAAGAAAGCTCCTCCTGATGAGCAAATGCAGTTTGATCAGTTTATTCTGTCCTGACTACTTAAATTTCAGTGCTCAGCAGCTGTTATTATAGCAGTAGTAAAAACACATACACATCCGAATACTTACATGCAATGAAAAATCTTGGTCTTCTGAGATTCTAACCTTCTCAATGGCTATAAGAATAATGGTCTTGGTATACAAAAACAAATTGCAAGATAACATTGCCTTCACTGGTGCAGGAACCGATCCTTCATTTGTAAAAAAGAATCATGAGCTTTATCAACAAAAAGTCATCACATACCCAAAAATATGTAGACATAAATAACAATTTCTCTTAAAGTTACTAATTAACAATGGTTTGAGAAGCTGAAGTATCATTCAGGCACTTTGGAAACAGAAAAACATACACTATATTTGAATAATAAAATTATCTGGAATGCCTGTAACCTTCATTTGAGTCTTCTTTAAAGATGCTGTTGCGGACTGACCCTGGATGGACACCAGATACCTATCAAAGCTGCTCTATCACTCCACTCCTCAAATGGACAGGGAAGAGAAAATATAATGAAAGGTTCTTGGGTCGAGATAAGGATGGGGAAAGATCACTCAGCAATTACCATTATGGGCAAAACACTCTCAACTTGGAGAAATTAATTTATTACCAATCAAGTCACAGTAGGGTAATGAGAAATAAACCAAACCTTAAAACACCTTCCCCCCAGCTCTCCCTTCCTCCTGGGCTCAACTTCACTCCCAAATTCACCACCTCCTTCCCCCTGGCAGTGCAGTGGGACATGCAATGGGGGTTGTGGTCAGCTCATCACATATTGTCTCTGCTACACCTTCCTCCTCAGGGAGGACTCCTCACACTTTTCTCCTGATCCAGCCTGGGGTCCCTCCCATGGGAGACAGTTCTCCATGAACTTCTCCAGTGTGGGTCCTTCCCATGGGCTACAGTTCATGAACTGTCCCAGAGTGGGTCCCTTCCATGGATGCAGCGCTTCAGGAACAGAATGCTCCAGTGTGGGTCCCTGGAAGTGAATCCAACCTATATTTAAGAATATATTAAATGAACTGGCTAACTCGCACGCTGGAAGTTGAGCTTGTGCTCAAGCATTTTTTCAGATAAGCTCCCAAGTGACAATGCATTCATTATATAGGACAAGTCAGTTTTAAGCAACTAAAAGCACAGGTCAGACCCTAAGAAGAGTTTTAGCACAACTAAATCTGACAACTCTCTCTTCTCACAACTGAAGTATGGATACAGATGTGATTTGAACTGCTTTATTTTCTACTTAGATGATGATAAACTTCATCACTGACAGCTTGTTACCATTCAGGACAAATGATCTGAGTAAAAGCAAGAGATTTTCTAGGACATCTTCTAAGGTGCAATTCTTTCACTTACTGTTTTCTGCATCTCTTCTGTTCTAGTAGAGATCACCCCTCAAAATCCTCTTCCAATTCATTGCATATAAGCAAATAAAAAAGCCAAAGCTTTTCTTCTAGCAGTAGGTTTAAGAAGAGTATTATATCACTTTTCCTAAATACCTAAATATAGACATTCTTTATTTCTGTACTTAAAAGCCATGTCAAAATAATAGTATCTTAACAATAATACACTTATTCCTCAGTAGCTGGAAAGGAAAACTACCTTCTAGACACCAGTAAGCAAGAATGATATTTACTTGACTTACAAGAAAATTCTATTATTGGAAGCATTGAGAATACAACTGTGGAAGTAAGCAATAAGCAAAATTTCCAGTTACACACATTTGGAAGCAAAGCATACTGATTAGAGTCAAACAAAAAAGATGGAGAGTCCTCAGTTTAGAAAGCCAACATTTTTTTATATTATTACAAGAATTTTTGGGGAACTCATCATCTCACACCTGTTCTAAGCAGTAGCCTCAGACAATATAGAAGCCACCTTTGGATTTTGAGCTGCCATTTAAAAATCTTCAAACATCAAAAGGCTTTTGATGATACCAGAGGAAACCAAATTTGCATGTGAAGCAGAACAAGGACCAGAGTCAAACAACATACACATATTTCTAAGGTGTTAAGCAGGCACTTCCGAAGTAATGAACAAAGTATTCTCACTCCAAGATCATGGTTTACAGCGCAGAATGCACCGCCTGAAGAGGACAGCATTTTTAAACAAGGCTGCCTCAGACTTCCCATTAAAAGACCATCTTTCCAGGAGTTCACAGCTTTCTCAAACTGTAACAGTTTGGGCTGAAAGTGTTGAAAATAGCTCTAAGGATGAAGTTCTTCAGAAATGCTAACATAAGCCAATTTTGCTCTTTCTGGAGGATGAGAGAATGAGCGCATTGTTTTTCCCATTCTTCCACTTCTCTCTCTCTCCTCTTCCTCCCCTCCCCTTAATAAAAACATCTTTTACAGCTGTTTGGTGGAGATGCTTCAGCTCCCTCCATTACTCACACAAGGCTTTGGAAACATGGCACAGTAGGTGCCATAGCATCAATATTCTGTTTTTATTGTGAAAATGTCCACAGATTCAGACAAGTTATGAGCTTCTACAGATCTGCCCACACAGATCGAGTGGAAATTCTGACTCTATAGCAGATAATAAGAAGCAAACTCCACCCATTAAACCCATTGGGCCAGCTGAAGTGTGCGTGCCATGTCCTTCTGAATTGCAGGCCCATTCCCTGGCAGAGCTTTGTTAGCCTTTCAGCCTGTGCACAGCCACCAGGCCCACTGCCTAGGAATGAAAGCAGTAAATTTTCCCCTCCTGTGCTTTTTATTGCCTCCGTCTGTTGTCCTTCCTCTCCTCAGTCATGATTAGAAAGGAATATTGTAAATTACCACAGTGGAATGAAGATCAGGCAGAAAAGTTTGTGTATGATTGGATAAAGCAGCTCGATTGCAAAGTACACAGCAGAAGCTGAGCCACATAGCAAAGAACAAATGGCTGCAGTCTGTCCAGTGCATCCAAAAGGTCTTGGTCTTGCCCGTGACTCAGGTCTAGGTGCAGCTTTCCACCAATTTTGAAAGTTTATTTCCATCCATGGGATGACATTATAAATAATGAAGCTGAATTAAAATGCACCGAAACTGACCCAACACTCTGGAATTCCTCTTTACTTAGCAACTGGATAGTTTTAACTGTAAGATGTTCATGCACTGAAGCCATTTCATTAGCTGCACCATGAAGCCAGTACTCTAGGAACCCATAGTAGGAAATGAGACTGCCATCTCTAAGATCCTCTCTCATTTACGGCAGTAGTTGAAAGACTATTTGAGTGCATGAGGAAAGAAAATAAATGTGGTCTGAAGGTTAAAAAATGTCATCTTCAAATATTGGAATCTACTCAGCTTTGACCACAGCCTCTGATGATGGCTGAAAAGATCACCCTGAACTTCTCACTGCTGAAGTCTGACTGCCTGGCCCTTATTTTCTGAATATACAGATTTTTTGAGGTCACAGAATCTGATTTATGGAAGGGATGAAAATTCAGAACTGCAGAAGTAGTCAGCTACACATCTGCTTTCTCTACAAGAAGTGCAAAGTATTCTGAAATGTATCAGGTTTAAGGCTTCTCAGATTGGATTGATAAAATTAGTGATCACTTTTGCCTCGCATTTCACCTTTTTTTTTAGTCTCTGTGTTAAATAACAAAAGTACATTAAACAGTGATTAATCAAAGGATTAATAAACTACCACTTATGGTAGCACTATAGAGAGGTACTTGAGGAAGTCGATAATCATGCATTTAATGCTGGACAGAATGGCGTGCAGCAAATAACTGAGTGGCATACACTGAGCAATTCAGATAAAAAGAAACATTTCATAAAGCTGCTATTCAGCGGTGTCTATTGTACACGTTAAAGGCACAGACGTCTCATAGAAAAAAGTAGCTGTGTAGTCATGTAATTTAATATCCCTGTCAGGATGTGGATGAACAATCGGAAAAATTACCAGAATTAAGATTGCCTATGTATTTTCTGTTTTCTCTACACTTGACTTTACAACCTTAACACTCTTGTAACAAAGTTATTTGCTATACTGGCTCACCGAAAGCCATTTTTCCACTTTTGAGTATTTCCATGTCAGGGAATTGCAAACACTTTTTTGTATTAAAGCCCTACTGATATTTAAAAAAAATCAAGAACTTTAAAAAGTCACTGAACTTCATACTCAAAAATTTTAGTTCACTATACATTTCTAGCGACTTGGAATACCAATTCTGCCTTTCAAAAATGTATGAAAATGTTATCATTTCTCATGTAAGGTATAAGACCCCATTCAGTGACCCATTTAGGAGGGTATGGGGGTAGAGGCCAGGAATCTGAAATTATCCACTTTAAAATGTCTCCCTTCTTTAACTTGAATCAATTAAGGAAATGGTTTGCCATTAAACTATGGCTCTCCCACACACCATTTAAATACACACTTGACTCCCATTGAAATGGTCAGTTCAACTTAAATTAGATTGAACTGTGCATAAACAAAAGGCTACCAGAGAGCACAAAACTCCCATAGCACCCTCTACTGATAAAGAGGGAATGGGATTAACATTCATACAGAGCGATTGCACAGAACAGGCAAAGTAACAGAGAAAAGTGAAAATGGGTTTTCATTGCAGTTCAGAATTTAAGCTGCTGATTTATAAAGGGACCCTTTCAAGACATTTACACTCAAAGGCCCAATCCTGTAGTCCTTACTCTGGCAAAATTCCAGCTGAAGTCAATGGGAATATTGCCTGTGTAAGGACTATTCAAAATTAGTCAAACTGTCTGAATATCATTCAATCAGCTCTAATCACTGCATTGAGAATAAAGGCCGTAATTTTGGCATTTTTTGTCACTTTAAATTCTTCAACAAATACTTGCATTATTCTCTGTAAATCATCTTGCCAAGCAGTATTTGTCAAATAATTGGACAATTTTTTTCCATCAACCATTGAATAAATTATGAATAACAAGCACTGGTTTAACCATGTGACTCCCATCAGTCAATTCTTAAGTTTCCTATGAAGGGCTTAACTGGAGGTTTTATTGGTGGCTTAAACATTAGAGAAAATCTCATTCAACAAGAGCTACTCAGCTACCTTTCCACCAGTATTGACAGCATAAAGGCCAAACCTAAATTGTGATTTACTTTTTTAATTGTATGGACTACCATAAATGTTAGCTTTTTTTTTTTTTCTTCCCCCTAGAATGTCTTATTTTATTCATTCTTCCAAATATGAAGTGTAGCCCTTAGAAAAATAAAAAGAATACAAAGCTCTACTTAGGAGAGATGATTTATGTAAAGAGACTCCATTATGTTTGTTTCATTAATGGATATATTTGGAATAAATACTTATTTTCTTTCAGACACATAAACTTCACATAAGTACAATAACTACCACATTGTTAGCAACAGTATTTGTCTCCTATATAAGAAATCTTTTGCAGGTTCTTCCACCTTTGAGATAAACTTTAATTAGAAATATCAGGGACATTAGGAAATTTTAAAGGGAGACCCTAAGACACATCTTAACTCTCTTGTAATAAGAAATTAAATAGACTTTTAAATAAGTATTAAAAATATAAATTTAAAAACTATATTAAAAATTAATAGGGGAAAATTAATTTAAGTTGGAAATACTAGGGCATCAGGGTGCACCAATAGCCCATTGATAGGTCTCAGAATTATTAAGTGAAATCCTTTTAGAAGAAGAAACTATCCCATTAAAAGATCTATTATTGTGCAATACAGTGCTAGGAGAAAAATCTTGTCTTTATCTGAACTTGTATAGCAGTCATAATTACTATTACTAGAAACAAATTATTTCGGTTACTAATGCTCTCATCTGAAATAGTTCTTCAGTAACACCTATCCCCCCAAAATGGCTTGTACCCTGTCAATCTGGATATGTAGACGAAGTGATGACAACCATAAACAATGCCAAGCAAATGCATAGCCAGGGCCTAAGGCATACCTCTCTTCCTCTCCTCTCTCAGGTGAGCACATTAACTCCTTGAACAACTTTGCACTCAGGCCAAAACGTAAAGTTAATGATAGCAATAATGCGAGGGGGCAGAGGCAAATGCAAATGGTAAGATGAGTAAGAAAGAGTGTGACAAGGTAGTGTAAAGCAGTGGTGATTAGTAAACAAACTGAAATCTTACAGGGAATAATGAATTATAGGAGGAATTGCTGAATTGCTACTCTACACAGTAGCTTGCCCTACAGAGTCAATGTGGATTCCCCCTCTCTTCCATGTGGATATATCTATATGCACATTTTCTTTTATCTTATTAACTCTCATTAACTTTGTGTTTCCTTCTCATTAATTCACCTTTCATTTCAGGTAGTATCAGGAAGAGCAATTGGCTGCATCCAGTACATCTTCACTATGCAAATTGTTTAGCTGGTAACTGTGTTTAAGCGGTTTAACACCATTTTATTACACCTTTTCAGTTGCTCACATCCTTGCCAAACTCCAGTTCTTCTTCATGCCAGTTTTTTGACTCGGGTAGCAAATTTTATGGCAAGTTTCTGTAAAAGTCTTCTACATGAGTGGAAAAACCTGTTTTGTCTACATTCAAAACCTTGTGCCTTTAATGCATATTGTTGGTGTGGCAGTTGCAGAAAAGGGGTAAAATTTGGGCAAGTCCTACATATGCTCTAGGGAATCTTGTCAGAGTTGGTAGATTTAAAGCCTCTGTCTACTGTTGACATGTTCCATCCTCCCAGAGCTCTGAAAATAAAACCATATTGACCATATGTTAACCCCAGCAGGTGACCATTCTCTGGTTTTGTCCTAAAAGTATATGCAGGTCTTTTTCTGCAACCAGGAAATCCAGTGCAAGAAGCAAAGGGATTGAGGTCAGAAAAGCTATAGTTTTACTCATACGAGGCAGCCTAAGATCTGTGGATACACACCTAGGTGACACAACCCAGGCAGTTTAACAGCAAAAGCCAAGATCCACCTTAAGCTCAACGTGGGCCAAGCACCTCAGAGTTAACTCAGTTTTCCAGAAAGGTTTTATGGCTCCCAGTAAGTTGTTTGTTGCAGAGACTTACAGGCAGAAGGAGAGTTCCCCACCTTAAAGCTAATTTTGGCATGATGGCAGACAAGCAGGCACATCTTGACAGCAGTATGGGCATTGGAACTGCCTTTTACACTCTCCTTGCTCCCCTTTCCTCTGCGTGGTGCACCAGGCAGAATAGTTAAAAACAACCTCCCTGATGCCAACAGAATATTGAATAAGAGCTAGGAGAAGGTAGGAGAAAGGTCTAGACTGGAGCACCCTGGGATAAAACAGGAGAAATCTGCATTTTACAGGGGAAAAAATAAATAAACCAAGAAGCAACTTCCATCGACTATAAAAACTGATCTTAACCAACACTCAGAAAAGAATGCATCTCTAAAGACTGACATAGTATGAATACTGGCACTTCCTAACCTTCGCAACCTTGCATTTGTAATTATGTTGGTCTTTTACTGCAGGTCTCTGCTGTAATCGCCATGGTTTTTCATATTAAAAAGACATTGGGGTAGACTCTGCTGGTGTAAATTGGCACAGCTCCATTGATCCTAGTGGAACTGTGCCAATTTTCATCAGCTGCAAATCTGGACCATTCTTGTTAATTTGCTTGTAAAGAAGCTCTCCACATGCCGCTAATCATTTCTATTTTCCCCCTTGACCCTTCCTGTGTTTGAGGTTGGTTTTTTATCCTAGAAGTGTAGTGATAAAAGGCTTTATTTTGTTTCATCAGCAAATTGGGATGTTGTTAGTTGCCACTTCCAGCCTCTCCTCCAAATGCAGATTCACAATGGGGTGTAGCATGAAAAGCACTGTAACAGTGCTGTCCCAGGCTGCTATGGCTCCACGTCTGGCATGGTGCAGGAAGGGAAGCACGTCATGCAACTTCACAGTGTCTCAGGTAGTAAGACCAGCTTGCTGCGCTGCCTCTCAACAAGAGGTGGCATGTGTTTTGTCTCGATGGTAGTTTAAATGTATCTGGAAGGATCCTTGGGCATTCTCCTGACTGATTTTTCTGATGAACCTTTTGCTTTCTATCATGAACCTGGCTTTTCCCCACACTGGCTTTATTTGTGTCATCTCAATTACCACGTTCTTTCTTTATGATTGGTACTACCTACTGCCCATAAACCTCATGTAATTCCAACCTTCTCAAATAAATTATTGACCTTCAAAATATATACTATAGGGCTGGAGCAGCAAGACACATTGTTGCAGTGGTCACAGCTATTTTCCCTTAGAATTATATTCCATCCAGGTTCTTTACAGTTTTTTGTCTTTAACAGCTTTACCAATTAAGTTTTCTGACAGCAAAGAAAGGTTTGACATTCTAATTCCGGGAATCATTCTCAAAACCATTTCCCCAAAAAAAGTTTGGTATGAAGCTGTCTACCTTCAGTTTTCTTCTATTGCATCACATTTTGCTGATTAATTACCTAAGTTTTAATAGGAATTCACTTAGCAATTCTTTAGCTCCTTCAGATTCCTTGGATGAATGCCACATGTTCTGACTTTCACTGTCCTTTAATCCCATGGGTTGCTGCAAACTCTATATATACATCACTGCTTTTGGCAACGCTTGCTGTTTGTAAATAGGAAAGACTGAGGCAGGTAGGTTTTTTTCTATCTATCTGCTCACAATCTATCTGCTCTGCTGAAGTTCTAAAAAACAAAAATGCTTCATATCTGCACAAGCTTTTAGCCTTTTCAATTTGTTCCCTTTGTGTACTAGGGAGACCTCATGCATTTCCAGCACATTATCACTATAACTTCAAATATGCTTCAGGCTTCTTCTAACTATTGTGCTGTATATCACATTTTGACATGACATTGAATCATGTCCTCTACCTCTACTCACACTCTCCTCAAAATCCCATTGGAGAAGAAAACAGTCTTTGCTCTGTGCTCTTTGCTATCATGCTTAGCCTATTCAAACCAGTATTTAGCCCAAATAGTCTCCGATGGTCCCATACACTCTTCACTTTTCTTGCCAAAAAAAATCCCTATGGGATTTATAGAACAGACTCCCACTTCCGCATCCTGATCTCTCTTTCCTCTGCGGTATACAGAAATGAATTATTGTACTTCATTGATTTTTTTCACAAGCACCATATTTCACAAGTGATAAATCATATCTATATTATCTTGATGTCAGACATTAAGCCTACACAGAGTTTTCTTTAAGCTCCTTACATGAGTATTTGCACATTTTATTTTATTGAAATGTTAGACTTTTAGAGGTATCTTCTCACTTTTGCTGCACCATAGTTGCAGTTTTTTACTGAATCTAGTATTCTTAGATGTATTTTGCAGAGATGAGAGGTCTGAACGGCATGCAAGAAACAGGATGTTTTCATCTGAAAATACCAAAATGATAAAAGCAAAATTATGGCAAAAACACTTTCTTGTAAAGAACGGTTTTTTTTGCTGCATACACTTCTGTTCCATTGGGAAGCATATATAACTAAGCATGAATAATAGTTTGCTTTGTATAAGATGCTGGTGAAACAAAGAACAGAGTACTACATTGTTCAGGTATCTTAATTTTTTGAAGTTGAAAATCTGTGTAATGCAGAGGGTGGAAAACAGACAAGAAAATATTCCAGGCCAAACCAAATGTCTCAAGTGTGTCTGACAAACCCAATTTATTCAAATTACCAACAAAAATTGAGGGATGACTTGATGACATTGTTAATGTATCTTTTCAAGGAGAAAATACCAGTTAATAAAGAGCTCTTCAGCCTAGCTGAGAAAGGCATCAAAAGAGCAAATGGCTAGAAGCTGATGCCAGACAAATTCAAATGAGATATAATAAAGAGTAGCAGCCATGGTGATTAACCACTTGAGCAAACAACCTCCCCAAGTTGCAAAATTTTTAGATGAAAACTGAATGGCTTTCTGAAAGGTACGATTGAAACAAATGGTTTCAGCTCTAAACTTTGCCAACTGCATAAAACCCCTTGCGCAGCCTTAGACGGCCAGACTCAACAACCGCATTGTGCCCCAAACCTGAGAATTTTAACATGTGGCTAGACGTAACTCTCAGAATCACACAACCATTGAGAACAACTCCCTGTTTGTTGTAATTGTCTTTTTTGTGTTCTCTTAAAGAGGTAATTTTTGTGAAACAGATTTCTAGCCCTCTGTCTTGTTACACAAAAGGTTAATTTCCCTACAGACAGATCAAGTAAAAAGCAGGTGAAAGTTGCATTTATAAAAACACCCCTGTTTCAAATAGCATTTCACATAAAGAGAGAGAGAGAGAGAGAAAGAGACACAAACCCAGCACTGGAAGTATTAAAAGCATGCTCTGAAAACTTCTGCGATGACAGCTGGAAGAAAGCAGCTTTTATGTGCTACACCTACAATATCTTTTAAATGCACCTGTTTACCCAGAAAATATAAGCAAGGTCCAGAATCTGTACTAGAAGAGGCACTTTTTGATTGCAGACACTGAACTGAATCCTTAACTAATAAATTGTTCCATACTTTTGTCTGAAACCAGAAAAGCAAAGGTCTGCATTTTCTCACAAGAATGCACAAGCTCCCTCAAAAGCAATATGTTTTCTACATCTAAGTCTCTGTATTTGTTGACTTAAAGAGTTTGTATGAATGACAATGCACATCACTGGTTTGCTGCTTCTGTCATCTGTGCTACTGAGTGTACCTTGACTCAGATCAAAGTTGAAAGCTTCTTAAAAGATACACAAACCACAATGTGACAAATAGCATGCTTTGTTTGACACAGCAAACAAGAAATTACTTTCATCAACCCAGGAAAAGAATCCTGTGTTTTCAGTGCTAATGCTGAAGACTGTAGTGATGGAACCAGGGCTTTACTTCATCCTCAAGGAATGAGGACCTCTCCAAAGACAAACAGAGGGGTAGAAACAGTATCAATGCATTAAATGCCGACAATGGTATGAATTCAAGGTTTGTGCTCTACACTACACATTTGTAAAATTGTGTGTGAGCCCTCTACATAATTAAACATATTTCCCACACAGTGGAAAACGTCTCCATTAAGCAAATATTCATCTATTGGAAATTACAAATTAGAATATACATAGCTCTTCACAGATGATACATCCAAAACAAAACATTGATACATCTACAGCATTACACAATTGAGCACAATATACAGTTAATACACAGACATCATAAATATTGCAAACCAGGTGGTTTGGGTTTATTCTTTTTACTTTTACCTAAGTAATTTCCAAGGTATTCTTTCAAATAAAAGACAAATCAGGTCTATAAATCCATACTAATGTGTGTAGCATTGGGGTAAAAAAATTTTCACTATGACATACACTAGATAAAAATTAACGGTCATGCATGAATTTTGGCTTGGAATCTAACTTGTTCCAAAAATATATATACACAAATTTCCCCTTAAATTAGGTTTTTCCTCCCTGAGAAGGAAATGGTGTTAACCTAACAGAAGAGATTTGGAATTCAACTACAAACCCCTGCCAGCCTTTTCATGGACTTGAAAGGGCTTTAAATGGGACCTAAGAACATCTCTACTATCCTTACAAACAGAAATCTGCAGTTTTCCTACTACTGAGTTGGAAGCACATGCCTGAAAGTTAGCAGAAACTTGCAGGAAATGCAAACAGCAAACAAACAGCACAACACTGAAGCACACATAGTATATATGTGTATGCACACATATAAACAAATATACATAATTATTATTTATGAGAACAAGTAGTAAACAAGGTAAAACGTTTTCAAACCTCCTGTCGAAAAAGCAGACACTGTGTTTTTATAATTAAGTATGTCTGACTCAGTTCTCTTTAAAAAACCTTTAAGTGGGCAACTACAAAGCTCTGTGACAGTGTGTTCCTTGCTGAGTCAAAGGCATGGTTCACATGTGCAGATTTGCCAAAACCTGCCTTCTTCAGCCAGCAGAAGTATTTCAAGCTGGAATTCCTTGTTAACACATTAAGACTCACCTCTCATCATCTGTGACAGCAGCTCATTAGATTCTTAGAAGAATTATTGGCTTGTACACTTCCAGTAGCATAAATGTCCTTATTTGCAGCGGGGGTTGAGGGTGGAAATCTACATCTTTACGCAAACAAAGGTCACTCTCCGTAACCTAGGGCTTGGCTTCATGACAGCATCACAGCTCAACATCACTGTAAGAACACTACACAACAACCCTTCCAGAGATAAGCATATAAAATGTTTAGCATTAACTAACTATTCTAGCTGCTTATGACACAAGCTTTACTTACTGTATCAAGGAATGCTTTTATCATATTCTTTTAAAACAAACATTCAAATGTTGATGAATTCGAAGTAACCTCCACAAAGAACTATATTCCTTTCAAACACTTTACTATTTTTATTACACTCCTTTAACATGGAAAAGTGTAAAAACAAAACACATTGTCATGTATAACAATAAACATAATACTCACCATTATCAGACCATATCATAGTATAAGGACCCGGTCCAAGTGAGGTTCATTACAGCAACTATACATACTACAAAGTTTATTTCAAACCTTTGCCTTGGCATTGCTGTTGCTGCAACAAATTTATTCAACTCAAGCAATTTATGAGCTCTTCCTGAAAAGTTACTCTTCCTCCATTGGTGGCAGCAGGCCACCTGCCTTTGCTAATTAGCAGTACCATGCCCACTTGCAGCTCTACAAGAATAAAATGGCTCAGCTTTTGGACTAGTGCCTTTTGCTCTAGAACACCAGAAGTTGTTAAATCTGTGTCTTAACTCCTTCAAGAAGACTTTAAAACCTATTACATCATATGTAATAATAAATAAAAATATTTAAAACCTATTACATCACTCAGGTGAGTGCTACTAACCTGTGGCTAAAATTGTCATTTTTCCTAAATCTTCTTAAATGGAATTCTGCAAAACTCAACCATTCTAGACAGATCCATAATTTTAACACTATTTAAACACACAACTAACACTTTAAATTTACACACATGGATAAAGCCAGGTATCATTAGTCATTTATTAGTCACCTTCAAAACAGGCGGCATGTTCCTTTTGTTAATGTCCTTGGAGTGCTTAAAGCAACCTTTTGCATTTGAAGTGGAGGCTCTTGGTAAAAGGTGGCACTCAATAAGAGATGGCAATTACAGAGACATGCTACTCCCCAGAAGACTGCAGGGTGAATTTTTATTCCTTCCTTGACCATGTATCAGCAAAGGCAAATACAGACATTTCAGTTTAGAAGCAGTAGGAAGTACAATAAAGGTGAAAACCAAAATAAACGACAACACTAACCTTCCCTGAGTTTCAATTAAGACCCAGCACCACTGGATTAAAGGCTTATTTTAATGAAAAGCCTTAATTAAGAATGCATGTGTATAGGATCACATTAATGAGGTATGGCAGAAATAGAAGAGACAGCAAACTTCATTTTAAAAGAAGCTTATTAGTAACTTTAAGAAACTCAGTTGAGGATTCCTTTAAAAAAACAAAACACAGCAATGCAATACTGAAAAGACACAAGAATGCTGGACCAAGCTCAAGCATAAAATAATGAAGCCAAAATAGGTATAAGAGGGGTATTTTTCAGTATCTTTGTATTTAAATTGATACATACTAATGATTTTTCTACATCTGAATGTGGTTTTGGAAATATTACAGAATTTATGCTTTCATTTAAATTTTAGACAGCAGAAAATCAAGTTTTTTTACTTTATGTACCAATTGAAAATCATTACAAAAAAATCCTCTAAAGTTCATACTGTAAAATATCCCTTTGTGGTACAGTTGTCATGTTTGGTGCCAAGCTAACTTTCCAGTTTATCTTTTACTTCTGTCCTTTGAAAGAATTGGTGATTTAATCTCACTTTAAGATAGCCACTTTAGTTGCTTTTTACATCTTTCCCTACAGTACACAGAGGTATCCACATTTGCAGATTTTACTTTAAAGTAATTACTTATAATTACAGAGAAGAAATGCATCCAGTGGGTTAATCGCCCCATTTATATGCTGCTTGAAGACTTACTCTCAGGACTCGCTGGTTTTGCTTAGAAAATGGCAGTTCCACAAGAAAACAAATCTCTCAAGTCAGCAGCAGCTGAGGACTCTGACGAGGATTTGCATCCAAAAGATTAAAGAAATGGTACACCTGGACCTGAGGCAGCATCTGTACCTGTCCTCCTCTCGGGAACTAAAGAGCCATCAAGTGAGAATAATCAGAAAAATAGCCAAAGGAAGCTATACTCCTACTGGGGGCTAAAAGTACCTTTGCACAGCTCTTGATCTTAAGGAAACACACCAGTGGTTATTAAAAACAAGGGCAGTGCTTCTGGCTCAGGAAACCTGGCTCTGAAGCCGGGGAACTCTAAAGAAGCTGTTGCTGCATACTAACCCAGTGTCTTACAGTGTTCCTGAGCCGTCTGCTTTTGCCAGGGATAGAGATGGGACTCTAGGTGACAGGAGGTCTTTGGTTTGTTCCATATAGATACCGCTCATCTGTTCTCTTCCTATAGAATCATTTTTATTTTTTTATGCAAAGCTGCCAAAAACAGAGGTCACCCAAAATGGCAGTAATGCAGATAACCTGAAAATTTAAAGCCACCAGGAACAGATACACACTGGTACAGAGCAGGGCTGTAGACAGTGGCTCCTGATTGCCACAGCCAGCATTGAAGGGTGTTTGTCACCACAGCCCCCTCTCTATTACCAACCCACACCACAGGGTTTCTAGCTGTACCAATGAGGATGTGAAGATCACAGCAGAACAGCTTCAGCCCCAAAGCGGCTGCTTACATCCTCCTTGTTCTATGTATCACAGACTTCCTTGTCTACAATAAACTGATCTGGCAGAACAGTTCAATGAGGTTTATTGCTACAGCCATATTTTAGCCTCGGATCAGTTTGGGATTAATGATTACTGCCATTCATTTCAAAGGCATTCAGTGTACATTATGAGCAGTGCACTGGAGGTGAGATGAGGCTGACAAGAAAAGGGCACAGTTGGTGCTTTATGGATCCAGAGCTAATTGCTGTGCCTGGAATACATGTTAAGCTGTCTCCTGTGGTAGGCCAAGGAGAAAACAAGTGAAAGTGTAGGTTTCTCTTCTGTTATTGATGAGGGTTGTTTCTGTTGAGAAATATTATTCAAGTTCTTTTACATGTCTGTTTGTAGAACCATGCTACTCATGTAAAATCAGCTAAAGATTACCAACAGAGCATCATGATTTTTATAAGGTATTTCACATCTTTTAAAATAAGGCAGACGGGTAGGGGAAAATGGAGGAATAGCTAGATAAGCCTGTTCCCTGTATAAAATTAATAAGTTCTTGTTTATATTCAGTGTTGTGGAAGGCAAGGTTAGCCTTTGGGATTGTTGTTAGTTATATTGAAGTAAAAATGTGTTCAGGCACGCTAAACTTTTATAGTCCATAAAGAGTTTATTGCCTATAATAATTATAAGCTCAGTAATTAAAAAATGCTGCTATTTTATTTGATATAAATGAGAAATCAAATATTTCATTTGACTTTTTATAAGTCAAAACTAGGATGTGTCAAACATCAATCTTAAAATTCATATTATGGTAATTGTATATTAGGCTTCCAGTATGGGAGATGCATGTCTATAAAAGCTTTCCACCAGGCAAAAAATTTGGCTAAGAGCAGAGTTTCTTTTAATTTTGTATATTATATATGCTTTTTAATAATTTATGACAATAATTAGTCACATTTGTGGGGTTTTTCCTTTTAGGGCTGCTCCTCCAAACGAAAGACAATAGCAGTTTCTGCAGTTGGTCTACAGGATCACAAAATACAGAGTCATCAGCTCCAGGATCTTTCATTAGCAGGTCCTTTTAAGTCAAGGACAAGGAATACCAAGAACATACAAATCTGTGAACAAAGAAGTGGTCAGGGAAGTAGTAGATGCAGGACTAAGGAAAAAAGAGCACTCGCCACACACACCAAGGAAGATGCAGATAAAGGAGTGCACGCTCTTGATCCCAGTCCTCCACAGCTAACGTTAGGTAAACAATTATACTCTGATCTGTGAATTTTTGTTTTTATTTAAAATAAACTAAAATGAGGAAGCTACGCTTTCTGTTCAAGAGGATAATTTAATGCTAAACAGCATGAAATCTTCTTTCAAAATTTGTCTAAATTCAGCAGTTTAGGCCAGGTAAACAATGGAATTGCCCTTCAGTGGCTTGAACATGTCTTTTCATAACTGAAATGTATTAAAGAATATTATTCTTGTGACAGTAAAAAATAAAACTGAAGAAGCTAGTACATCTTGATGAAGAAGAATTCTTTAAGAAGTGAAAGCTTTTTTACACTTGTTTTAATATGTTTGAGTGTCATTAACTTTCTTTACCTCGTATTCTCAAACATTAGTGACTTTGAGATTGTGTTTATTTGATGGAATGTTTTTGCATTGAAGGGGGTTTACGCCTATTTGAAATGGTTTGGTTTATTCCTTACTCAGTAAAAAGACATTTACTAGTGTTGCATTAAATATATTCTTTGTTAATATATACCCACCTTTACTCAAAGTTAAAAAGGTTTGTTTTCACAATGGTCCTGGGGCTAAACCCGGGAAGAATTAACACCTGTAGTTAAATACCTTTTTCAAATTTAGAAGCAAACATGCAACAAGATAAAAGTCACAGATGTGAGGGCTTGGAATGATGCCTGGTGAGAAAACTCACTTTTAAATAGCATTATAATAATACAGTTGTACAGCAGCAACACACAATATTGCTTAAAAAAAACAAAGCCAGGGAGCATCTTTACAGACTAGGAGTCCAAATGTGCTCCCCATCGATCAGTTTCAGCCTCATATTTCCCTTTTCTAAAGGTTTCTATAGTATCTTTGCCATGAACATTTCGCTTCCATCTTTTCATTTGTCTTGTTTAGACATTTCTTAAAGGACCTCCCATCCTCACAGTTGGCAGTTTAAAGCATAATAAAACAATTATTAATGGTGATGAGAGTTTATTTATTCTTTATCATGAAAATGCCCTTATAGGCCTCCCGGAAGATCATGTCGCTTTTGCTATAGTAACTGTCACAGTGGTCACAGCTCTGGAGAGAATCATGTGAATCAATGAGGCTCCATACAAGCACAAGCATCTGCCATTTGTAATGAGCTGAAGGTTAAGAGGGTAACTGAAGATAATACACAACAAGTGAGTGTAACAAGTGATAGGACAAAGGTGATTATTACTATGTTTACATGGTTATAGTTCTAAAGATGGGAGGCATATTTCTTTGGTTTGTTTGGATGAGGAATTTGAAAGAAAAGAGGATGGGGGGGGAAACAGCAGGTACTGAGGTTAACACAAATATAAATAACAAGTGATTATGGAAGCTGAAGACTAGTGAAACAACGCAACCCAAGTATAAGCATGTTCTCTGCAGTTATAAGAAATATCTTCTCTTTCAATCATGGCATTGACTCATTGAGCTGTCGTCTATGAATGCTTGTGCAAGTGATTTGGAAGAATGTGCTGAAAGATTTTGTAAAATTGCAATTGTTTCTGGGTTTTGCTTCTTAGGATTTTCACCTATAGTCGCACACTGTTTTAAAAGGCTTGTGTCAAGCTTTCTGTTCTTAGGAAGAATTGTGCAGCTTAAACTTTACAGCTGTGAAACAGCTTTGAATGTGTAATTTAATGTGACATTTTCTTCCTGAGTTTGCGGGTAATCAAAATCCCACAAGCCACTATCATTAAATTTTTCTCAATGTAGGACCTGAGTCCTAAACTCAAATAATAACAGTTTAAAGATTAATGTGTGTGATCACTTTGCTAATGTTCATTTTAAGATAGATAACTGGGTTGTAAATGGGTGTGTCAGTAAAAGGGTAGTGCTTGTAAGCTTGATGCATAAGGATGAAAACTCTTGGATGTCTTGAGCTGTGATAAATGTAGGCTTTCATTGCTTGTATTTATTCAAAGTGTTGCTTTGAGAATGTCTTTGTAGAGCCTTTTGCTTCAACCACATATCCTTTCTTGTGTGTCCTGCTGCCAGTTTTCCTTCAACTATGTTATGTAAAAGCTTTCCTTCTAAACACCTGTATAACCAGTCCCTCGCAAATATCCCATCTGGTTTATACTATTTAGAAGTTAGGTTTTGCCTCCAATCTCTTCCTATTTGGCAGCTTTAATCATCCATTTGTGAAAGTTTTAAATAAGCATTTTTTCTTACCCTGGGGGTATACAAAAGGCTTTCCACAAAGCCCTCTCATTGTCTTCCTTAAAGCAGTCTTTGACCAGAGTACTTGGAAGAAAATCAAGGGTAGGCACTTTTTATGTTGTGATACTGTCTTTCATGCTGTGACTGGTTTGCTGTCTTGTTCCCTGTGTATCCAGATTTTCATAAAGACCATTGCATAATCTTTGTGTATATTGGACTACCAAATCGGGATCTTACTTATTCACTCATACCACCAGGTATTACTGTCAGATGAAACTTTCTATATTATTTTACTGAAAGTTGTACCATGTATTTTACAGTTTGGTTCTACTTTTGTAGCAGAAACACTGGTCTGTGCAATATATGCTCTTCAAGAGTTAAATGATTAAGAGGAAAAGGACTCCAGGTTAGGTAAACTTCCTTGTTACTCAGCTAGCAGTTTCAGCAATGCATGCATAAGCTTTAAGCAAAATACATGTTCTGAAGTAGTTTTAAAACTCTACAAATTTTGCAGGTTCCTTTGCATATTTCTTAAGCTCATACTATATTTTATCACCAAAAGTGTCAGATAAAAGCATTTTACTACACCCAAAATAATAGACAGTGCTATTTTATGTTAATACAGTATATATTTTGCATTCTGAAACTATAGTGCTGTAAATAAATATGCATGCACTTCACTGCTTGACGTGGAATGGTTTGAATTCCAGCCCATAGCCTGCAGGCAGAGCTGTGAGTCCCCGCACGTGTGGAGGTGCTGCATTTATGTCTGGTATTGAGCTGTCCAGGAACTGTAAGTGTGTGACCCTAAGAAAATTCATATATGACCATGGATTTAATCTACAGCATTCATTGATTCAAATGTTCTATTGATATTTAGGCTTACATTCCCTGCTTACCTTTGAATTGATAACTTTACAAGGGTAACAGCAACAAGGTAGGATCTATGTGAACCAAAGCATATGCAGAGAGAGCACTTTCCACATTGTTCCAAAAGCAGAAACTGACCCAGCTTGAAATCTCAAAGCCATTCTGTTGTTGTAAGGTGTGGAATGAAATTGATTTATGCTTGAAGGATGTCATGACCTCACAAGGAAGTAGGTAAAGGCAGATAGCTCAATTTAAGGGAAGAAAGAATTCTTCATAATTCCTTTAGTACGTCACAGAAGTTCTTTAAAAAGATCAGAGACAGTTTTGTGCAAATTTTAAATGATTAACGATATACATCTGTAGATGGGTGAGCTCAGGAGCAGAATTTTTGTTTTGAAAATTAACAAATCCTGTCCTAGAACAATGAGGTACTTCAGCAAAGGCATCACCAAAATCCCAGTCTTTGGTTTGTTGAGATTCCTTTTCTCTTCATGGCTAACTGGTGTAATAGGTTTGGATACACAAGTGGTCTGATGAGGGTTTGAAACCTTATACAGAACAAGTATGTGCTACTTGTTAATGTCTGGTTTATGCAAAGATTTTTGTATGAATGAAAAAGTTAATCCTTCCCATTTAGAACTAAAACTGTCATCTAGGTATCATCAGCTTGTGTTCTAATTATTGCATGTCCCTTTTCCTTTCTTGTTTCAGCAAATACCACAGAGGCCTCATCATGGACTTGTGTTATACGGTTTTTACACATACCTTGGAAACTCCCCTATTGATTTTGGTCAGTTCACACAAGCTGCTTCCTCTGGTCTTCAAAGATGACAAAAATTCCTTGCTGTACCTCCTAGCATATTCTTTTACTACTGAGGTACTGATACTGGATTTATCTGTCATTTGTGTATTGTGTTTTCACTGGTTCCTTCATTAAGAAGACAGAGATTTCCTATAACCATAGAATGGTTCGGGTTGAAAAGGACCTTAAGATCATCTAGTTCCAACCCCCCTGCCATGGGCAGGGACACCTCACACTAAACCGTGCCACCCAAGGCTGTGTCCAACCTGTACACTGCAGAGATGGAGCATTCACAATTTCTTTGGGCAACCTGTTCCAGTGCCTCACCACCCTCACAGTAAAGAACTTCCTTACATCTAACCTGAACTTCACCTGTTTAAATCCACTACCCCTTGTTCTACTGCTGCCATCCCTGATGAAGAGCCTCTCTTCAGCACTCTTGTAGGCCCCCTTCAGATATCGGAAGGCTGCTTTGAGGTCTCCAGGACATGCAGCAAGGCACCTCACTGTTATTCAAGATCAGCAATTTCAGCTATCACAGTGACACTGTCACTGGTGTCTTGTGACCATCTCTTAATTTCTTTATGATCTTTATTTCTCTTGTACCCATCACAGTCTCATTACACTTCAGAATTTTGCACCAACAACAGTTTTTATTCTGTTAATTTACTGATTTTTGTTTCTATTCTAAGAACACAAAAATGCAGTGTTGAAAAAACCTTCACAAATTAAATCTAACATATTTGGTACATAACAATGATTTGAAATTATTTTATTGTGCATTGTTACATTATCTAGTTAATAAAATCCCCATCTCAATGGCTGTGAAAAGGGATTAAAATGAATTTAAATTACTTGGCAAATGAAAGTTTACATTTTAAAAAAGTTCCTGCATAAATCCTGTATATAAAAAGGTTCTGACAATTACTGACTTGGCTAATGAATAAGTACATCACCTGCCAGTGGTTTGTCTGATCATAGATTTATATGAAGCATCTGTATAAAGTATTTTTAGTTAAGTGCATCATCAATGAATTTCGTATGAGGAAAATCCATTGTCTGCATTTGGGTTTTATTCACCTATTTGTTGTGGTTACTGCCTACAGCTCAGAAACTAGGCCTGGTCCTTCCTTGCCACTAACTGCTGAAAAATGGGTAAAAATAAAGCAGTGATCCATACAGCACAGAGATTCCATACAGCCTTGTGCAATATGAAGGGAAGAATTAGCACTTCAACCTCACGTACATGTATGACTGTATAATTTGTGGAGTACACGACTGTATTTGAAAACTCTTTTTCTAGTGTTACTGCTAAAAATCATTAGCTGGAGGAAGAAAGGAAAGCAAGATTGTACTGTAAGACAACAGCTATCAGTGGCTGAAAGTATTTTGGACGTGACATGGTAGAGAAAGGTTGATGGTGTTCACCTCTGAAATTATGACAGTACAGGAGAAGGTAATCAGCCTTTTTATCTGTTCTTGTTTAGCAGGTATAGGCTATTTTCTGCTTCATTTAAACTCTTGTCAGATATGATCCCAGCCTTCATTCATCAAACTGGTAAATACCCACTAATCATACATTTTAAGATATGTTTTCTCATAAGTTCTATTCATTGCAGTTTAGTTCAATAGCTATTTCTTTTTGGCAAATGGAAGTAGGTGTACTCTTAATACTAGTCAGTCACTTTCTCAGATTATCTGAAGAAATGCCTGTATTTTACCTCATTGGCTTTATTTGACGCATGTGTGTAGCATAAGCATAAAGACATCACACTTCATTAGATTCTCTAATCTGTCATCTTGAAAATATTAAGCCAAAGGGACAAGTGACTGACTGGAGTTCTGCTTCAGAGAGGTGATGATGGTAATTAGAAGAGTCATTCCAACTGCTCGCAAGTTTCTTTCCACAGTGCATTTTAGGCTAGTTTTTCTGCCTGTTGTCCTTTTTAATTTTTCCTGAAGACTTTTTACAGCCAAGTTTGTGATGTGAATCAAGGTCTTTTGATAACCTTAAATACAGAGCTTTTGTTTCCTTTTACATCGACATTAACTGAAGGTGTACAATTGTCCACAGACAGGTGGGATGGATCTGGCAAAAGACCATTCTGCCAGTTTCTGGCTACCCTGAAAGCCTAAAGCTTGACAAGAGAGCAAAACACAGCACTCATTAAGAAGGTTACTTTAGATTTGGCACAAAAAGGGAAATGCCTCTGGAATTCTTTTTGTCCCCAGTGTTTCATTAGCTTTCCTCCCTCAAGGGAAAAAAAAAGCCACTGTATCTGAAAGCCTTCCCTTCAGCTGGCTGCTAGCCATTAATCCTTTTGTGTTTGCCAGCTCAATAGTACTGCATGCTACTTGTTCTGGTTTTCACTCCTTTCCCAGTTTTCCCTTCCTCTAAGAGCCAACTGCCTTATTTGTCCAACTCTGTATCTTTTGTCAGGATGGAGATCATCAGCATTTGGTGGGAATTTTGGGTTGGATAAAGGTGAAGTTTTCTTGTAGCCTCTGAACATACTTTCTCATTTTTTTTTTTTAGTTTGTGTTTTTTTTGCATGTGTGAAACACTGCATTTGATGCATATCATTTCCTGAAATTTAACATCTTTGTGGGGAAAAGGGGAAAAAATTAATCAGTTTTCATTTGAAGTACTTGTTTGACAATCTTCTCCAGTCAGTAGCAGTTGGTACTTCTTGTTTTCTGCACTCTATGTGCTGTTAACACAAAAAATCACATGCTGGTTTTAGATGTAATTTATTAAGTAATTTCTATAGAAGACTAATTTTCATTGGAAAGACTGCAGTAGTAACAGACAGAAACTGGCGACCTTTCAGGCAGCCAATAATCTTCTTGTCAGCATTTCTTACTTTTCAGCTGTTACAATGGTTTAAAGTCAGGTTTGGTTGGTTTTTTATCCTTTTAAAAACAGGTGCTACTTTCATGTTCCCATGTATTCCATAAACTGAGTACACTTCGCTATAACTATTTGAGCACATAATACATGACTATTTAAATTAAAGTCAATATCTTAAATGCAATCATCTTAAAAAGTAATTTTGATTCCATATTTTCATGTCAGAAATATAATTTAAGGCTACTTTATGACGAATCACTGTATTTCATGTTAGTACCTTTTTTAAAACCATATCAGAAAACACTTTGTGACAGAGCGATACATTTGTAAACTAAGTGGGAATAGTTTAATGCATGAAATTTCATGCAAATATATGAAGATCTGTAATATTCTCTTAACACTTTAATTATAAAAATATACCTCTTGCAGAGTGCTCACGGACTGACGGATGAACTCTTTTCACGTGTTGTAATCTACACTGCTTGTATATATTGTAAGTGATTGCACTTATTTTAACAGGCACGCCTGAAAGCCTTTGAAAAATTTACAGGTACAAAGTCTTGTCCTTCTCTTGTGTAGGAAAGAGCAGTATTAGGCCAGAGTAATACATGATGGAGCACGCTTGTTTAAAATCAAGTGCGTCATTAGGTAAACCTTACTTCTTCTACAGGTGCTGTCACTGGACAATATTTATTCTTAAATAATCTTCCAAAGGTTTTAAAGCTTTAATAAGAAACTAAAGAGAATGAAATTAGTGCACAAGTTTAAAAAAAAAAAAAAAAAAAAACAAACTTTAAAGAAACAGTACCTCCTAAAGCTAGGAAATTAAGAAAGCAATTCTTTGGGAAAAAGACACGCTGCATTGCCGCCTTTGTTCTGATTCAGGCAGCCTTAAATCAAAACTCCTGAATATCAGCTCTCTACCCCTTAATTTACTCCTTCAACTTCTTTACAGTGCAGAAAGAAAATAATTTAAATACTTAATTTTAAGGTCTGATTTTTGCCCGGGTTTTTTGTGAGGCTCTATATTTCCCTTCTCTTTCTGATAAATCACAGTAATCTCTTTCCTTATAGAATTATATGAAGATCACGTAGTAAGGGGAGAAACAAATAAATACGTAAATAATCACAACTTATTTTCACTGTCCTCTCACTGGACACTGAACTGGATATTTCCATTCCATACCTTTGCACCTCTCCAACTCCTCCTCAGGTATGAGTCCGACTGTAATAAATAAAGGTCCTGATCCCATACAAATAAAACCAAATCAGGTGCAAGCACTTTGCAGTGACTCTGCTTGTCTTTCAGCACACAGCTGCTGCAGAATCACTGCGCAACTCTCAAGTCCTTCTCTACAACTTCCAGCCTTCCCCCAGTTAGTAACAACCAGACCAGCTCAGCTGTTCAGTAACAAAAACTGCTCTGACACATCCTCAGCAAGTACCAAAGGGTCCCTCAGGGAGTGTGGGAAGTTGTCTTCCAGTCCAGATTACTAGACAGCCTGGTTAGCAGAGATTAAACAGAGCCACACAGGACAGCCATTGCCATGTAGCTAGCGGGTGCAACCAGGAAAATACTCTTACCCAAGCTGCAAGCTAAGTCAGCAGTAGGTTTAAAATTATACTTAAATCAGTTGTTTAGTTGTGGGGCTTTTTCAAATCATTGCTTGCACAAAAAGCCTTGTTACTGTTTGTCATTATTTCTCATGCTCACTGGGTTGTATCATGTTAAGAGGAGAGCTTTGGAGACAAAAACTCTCTCTTTTTATGTTATGCAATTACATATGATAGTGAGATTGGTAACCTAGAGGTGATCCGGCAGACTGTTGCAACAAAATCAGTACTGCTGGTGACAGTGGCAGGGCACAGGAAGGAAATACTGTTCTCAGTCATAACACTGAGACAGAATGCTGGTTGCTATGCTACCTCTGTAATCAATGCAAAGTCCTTCCCTATAACAGAGAAAATAAATATGGAGATAACTAAAGAAAGCTAGCGTTACACTTGAAAGTGCTCAAACACTTCAGTTTGGAAGAAGTGAATCCTTGGGTGGGCTGTGCCTGTCCTCAAGTAGCATCATGAGAACCAATAATAGAAACACTTGGATTTTTCTGCCCCAAAGACTAGAGAAGCAGTTGTACGTTTCTTTTCCAGGGAGATGGTCAGTTTTCTGTGGGCTCAAGATACTGTGCTTAGCTATAAACAGGTCTCAGCGAGGGGAAGTTGAAGAAGGCTTCTGAATATACAGAAAGCTGTTCTCATAGGTAATGCTTCAGGATTTTGCAGGGAACAAAATGAGCACTACTTTTTCACCTTCTTTCAGAAATAAATGTATAAAGTCTTCTTATATGGATTAGCCAGATTTAAATGAATTCAGTACCAATTGTGATTAAAGGCTATATACTATTTTTCTTAGTGTCTTTGAAGTGGGAATTGCAGATGAGATTTCCTGCTTTTGCTCTTAACACTTTTAAGTGTTGGTTAATGAAAACACGAAGGAAATTTTCCACAGGGAGCTATCCATTTCCAGATGCTAAAAAGTTTTTCTAAACTACATTTTGCCTCTCAGATTTGTTCTATGCTTTGAAAATGTCACTCCCTAAACATAAGCATAACCAAATGGCATCGCCATTGAGGAAAAAAACCCCAAATCTAATATTCAATAACCCTGTGTCCTCCGGAAGGATCACAAAGGTTAAATGTCAAGTTTCATACACTTAAATATCACAAAATAAAAAACAAAGCCTGAAGTATTAGCGCTATTAGGACACATTTTCAACTTGTTTCAGGGTGCTACAGTAGCCCTTATTACAGCTATCATTAAATTTTTTAATAATCTAGATCAAAGGAGATAAGAAAGGTCACTGAAACCAAAGTAGACTACTTTTTAGCACTGCTATACACAGAAAGCAGGGTGTTGCTTCAGCATGTTAGGTAGTGAATTTCTTTGATCTTACCTATAAATGTCACTTCTGTATGTCATTTAATTGCTGTATAGTCTTTTATTGGCGCAATTAAATCTTTTCAAATGCATTACATTATCTCCAGCTTTGCTAAAAATCTTGCCATTGTTTAGGCAGCGAGGGGAATCATTGTGAAATGATGTAGTTGGCTTTAGTTTCTTCCTCCCCCTCCACATGATTTCTCCCAACGATTTTAATTTAAATCTCACCAAACAGTATAATGGTCCTGGAATTTGTTTAGTCGTTTGACTTCCTTTATCACAGGGAGATGGTAAACATTCTGTTGCTAACTTGAAGTGGCTCCAAGCAGCAAAACTAGGAGGATACTAAACCAGTAAAAGCTTATCAACTGATTCATTGATATGCTGTAAATTCCAGCCTTTTCATTTTACGTTTGAGGGCTGCCATAAGTCAACACATTAGTAAGCAATTTGCTGACACTGGATCACTTACAAAGGCTTCCCTGTGGACAAAGTTCACCTCGGTGCTTTGTTTCATCGTTTTATTTTATCATAGTCTTGTGCTGCTGTACAGATGACTGATGTAGTTTTCCATACCAATAGAGCATTTCACATATTCAGTTTACGCTATTCTGTTTGAGTTTTAAGGAGTCTCAGACATAAAATACAGAAGGAGGCTGTACCAGGAAATAAATTCAATTAATCAGTTTCAGTTGTTCTAGGGGGAGAAAAGGTTTTTCAGTGTTATTCACTAAAACACAGCAGGATTTAATATTTAATTCCTACAACACGTTAACAAGTTATGCAAAACGCTTATTTCCTTTCTGTTCATGTTGACAGCTCGCATTTACTTGCCAGTTCACAAAAATTTGGGGTTAAATTTCAGTTACACTTTTTTTTCTTCCCAACCTTAAATGTTATTTGCTGATTGATGGATATGGGTTGGGCCAGGTCACACGGCACAAAATACAGGAGTAGCTCAAAGCAGATAGTATCTTAGCAGCAGGGGAACTTAATAGATCACAGTCTCGGGCAGGAGGAGAGTTTTCCTCTCTTTATTTTTACAGTTTCTACTCCAGGAGGCTCCTGAAAGGACTTTCAGGCTTACTTAGTGAAATGGAGAAGCCCAAGTGCAAGCTCAGTGAGGAAACTGAGGGTTTCTCCTTGCTGAGGGAAAAAGGAGCAAGCAGCAGAGGCAGGAAGGAGGCACACAATTCTGGCACCTCTCTGCCTCCAGCTCTCGTCTCTCCCTGTGGATTAACTGTCCTCAGCAGTCTGCCTGGTCATGGTGCAGCTCACAAGACAGGCCTGTCCCTGGAACTGACCACATACCTCCTGTCTTGCTCTCACATTCACAGAACAGACCCTGGAGAAGGGCAGAGTTAAGACGTGGTTGATTTTCCTCAAATTTGGAGGCCTGAGAGGCTATGGAAAGCATCGTCACAACTGCACTAGTTCTCTATTGTATCTCCCCAGCTTTCTGATGAAAACACTTCAGGCCTACCAAAGTATGATACCAATACAAATGAAGACCAAGCATAAACCAGGAACAAAAGTGTTTTTAAACAGATCAACCTTTACTGGATGCTGAACAGAAACCATGAATTTGTAAGGTTTAGGTGTTATATTACCCTGTTATTCCTGAAGTCAGATTTTAAAATCAAATCGGTAAGAGCAGTTGAAATTACAATGTGGAGCAGACACAGTTCTAGAATCTAGGAAACAACATTCAGATAAAACTTACTAGGATTTTAAGTGCTTAATTAAATACATAATCACATACTAAAGGCATAAACTGATTAAAGTGCAATGCCTTAGTGTTTCATGTCTTATTCAGGAAGCCCAACACCATCATCATTTGGGATTGTTTGGAGACCACAAAGTGTAAATATTGAAGGAGGCCTGCAGTGGGATGCTTGTTTGTTTGTTTTTGTGTTACACATACCACTGAAGGTCAGTGTGCATGCTTGCATGGGATAGAATCGGGTTTTTTTACCTTCTTGTCAGTGAACAGTCATGAGGGGAGTGCAAGATTACCCTTCTGCTCCTTGCTGGACAAGGAATTCTCTCCCAGAACACAGAAGAGGCTACTTCCTGCCAAAGCAATTTCCTGTCATATTGTGATTTAAATACACTGTACAGAGGAGCTGAGGAGAATTCTATTGTTCTTTAAGTTACATTGTACATCAGCACTGATAAACAAGGCAACTAAATCTGATCTGTACTGACAATTGGATGCTCTTGTGTTAGGGATCATTTGGAAATACAGTAAGTCATAATAGGTCTCAGCAGTGAATCGGACCATAAAATTAAGAGAACACACTAGATCAAATCTAACGTCAAGAAGCAAGCAACTTGCCTTATGTGACGGTTTTCACTATTACCTGGATGTTTCAAATGTTTGTCTCTAAAATACTGAGAAACAGCATGAGTTTCAACAGAAGGCACTTTCCTAGTTGCACATTATACTGATATAATTTAAAAAAATCAACCAAGCAAAAAAAAAACTTGCGGAGCATTATAAAGTTTTAAAAGCAAATTTAGGAAATTCAAAGTTTAAATGCAATCTCATGACATTAACGACCTTTTCAGAGAGTTTTTGTGGGGTATTTCCTGATTCCATTAGGCCTAGAAAAGTTCCCTTTGAATATTCTGACACATGCTATGAAGCACATGTCCTGGTAGAGAAAACCAAAACAAAAAAGCCTGAAATGAAACAAAAGGAAAGCCTTCAGGTGCCATCAGACTGCTTGACCTTGGAAACAACACTACTGCCACCACACCTTCCCTAAAAAAGGCAGCTCCCGGTTTTCCTGCCAGGTTTTCACTCACTAAATGCATGGAGAGAAAAGCTCACACTGCATGGTCATGGTACAGGTGTTGAAATGTTCCTAAAACTGCTGAAAGCTCTTACAAGCAGAGTGAAAGGTAAGTCTAAGACTTGTGTGATGCCCTACAGAACTTTCTGATGCTGTGGTAGCAATGAGACAAAGCAGTCACTGTGAGTTGGGATTGCACTCAAGATGATTGAGTTTAGAAAAGCATGTATTGCTTTTAGGTATTTATTTTGCTGAGCACTGGTAGGAACATCTTCAGAAACAGTAACCAGATTGCTTAGGCCTATGTGCAATGTGCAGAAACATATTTAAAGCTGTAGGTCATGAAGTCTATGCCAAGGACAACATCCAAAAGGCCTCTTCTCACATTGCTTATTGTGTCTTCAACAAAGCCCACAGCAGACACCCTAGTTTTCCACTTCGTGATTTCTCTTAAGGATAATCACAGAATCATAGAATAGTTAAGGTTGGAAAGGACCTTAAGATCATCTAGTTCCAACCCCCCTGCCACGGGCAGGGACACCTCCCACTAAACCATGTCACACAAGGCTATGTCCAACCCGGCCTTTAACACCGCCAGCGATGGAGCCTTCACAACTTCCCTGGGCAACCCATTCCCACCCTTACAGTAATGGTCCGTCAGTGGAGACCTGATGCTTTTAACCTCTAAATCAGCCCTGGATACCAGCTGCAAATTGGAACATCTGTGCAGCTAAGCAGACTGGACATTCTCCAGTTCCTTGCCTCAACTTTAAGAACATCTCTCATGGAATGGAAATCTGGTGCTGCTAATTTTCAAATAGTTTAGGAACCACAGTGGTTAGATTTTAGTATCTAAAAATTGTCTTTCAGTCAAACTACTGAGCTACTGCAGATGACTTACACATGACTTAATCAGCATCCTCTTGTATAAACAAACTGGGGGAAGGAATAAGAGAAAGTAAAGCAACTTATTCCACCAACTATAGACAGGACAATTGAGAATGCTGCAAGGATTATTTTATTTTTCATTGCTTAAAATAAAGAGAAGCGAAACTCCACTACAAATCACACTTTATTGAAAACAGTAAAAAAAAAACCATAATAATCTTCCTACCAAACATTCAGTGTAACACTCCAAACAAAGAAAAAAAAATACAACATATTACCACTGCTTTTCACAAAACATTCAACCTGGTGAACGCGGTGAGTTTTTTTGTTTGGTTTGTAAACACAGCAAAGTATCCACAACTGAGAATATAAGACATAAATTGGGATGACCGAAAATAAAAGCAGGAAGGGTTTGGTGGGGAAAAGGTATGTCCACAGAAAATTGTTCTGATTAAAGTAACACCAAACATGTAATTTTTCAGTTGAATTTTCCCTTGGTCAGAGATACATCCACCTGAAAGAAACATGAGCTGCTCAAGACCAAAAGCCTTAAGTGCAAATTGGACCAAGAGGGAAGTGCTGACTCCACTCAGCATCACTCAACCTCACGCACATCCAGACTGTGCGTAACTGTGTTACTTTTTTTTGTAAACTGAAATCCTAACCAGTCACTCTGCTGTGAAAAACCCGGAAGCGCAGGACAGGAGATCCCTGCTGCTGTTACAACAGCAACAGCAACACCCACAGACAAGCCAGTCCAGAGCTGTATCATCATGGTCACACCATCCAAATCTGTGAGGAGCTGATCCATGTGACGAGATGGCCAGCAGCACTCAGAGCATTCAGTCTCCTAGGTGGGAATTTTGAGACACAAAGCTTCTTGAAGACAACAGCAAGATGCATTTTCTGTTTAAGTAATGCAGCACTAGGTTCCTAACCTCACCAAGAAGTAAAGGAAATCAAGCCATGGTTTTTGTGCGCAAGCATGCATTTCATAAACTTGAAGATTTCAAACCCATGACCCAAGTATACCTTCATTTTCTATCCATTAATTTTTAACACGACAGAAGTCAGGCCAAATAAGACAAAAATACTTTGAAACCTATTTTTTAAAGATTAGAAGAAGAACAACTTTGTTACATAAAACCAGGAGAAAAAGTTTCTTGCACAGATTTTGTGATTCTAAATGTTTCAGCTCATACTGGGAAACTTACGGTTAAGGGGAAAACGGCAGTCACGCATCAGTTAATTTTCTCTGTGAAATGCATGCACATAATTCCCCATGAAGGTATGGCCATCGCATCTCTTTTCTGAACAATCATTTAATGTGGAAAGAGATGTTCAAACCACACTCAAGCACAAGTGAAATACAAAAGGTACAGAAAACATGTGAAGAGTGTCACATCTTACCTCAGCACTGTGGATAGTCTGACCTTGATTAAAACATGAGAGTTATGTGCTGCTGACACACCTGAACAGTGCGTCTCCATCTCCAGCCAAGCAAGGCAGCAAGGCATGTCAAGAGCCATAGTCCTGCTCTACAAAGTACATGGAAGGTAACTGAAGAGCAGGTCCACAAAACATCAGCTGCTCCAGAGTAATGGCCATCATACAGGATCACACAGGTGGTACTAGCACATCACACTCTGAGAATTGGGCTGGTTGCCTTGCACTACTGAAGATTAAAAGCACATATATATGTGCAATGACTAAATCGTTTTCATCTCCCTCCTAATTCAAACTTAGATGAGCTCTTGGTAACTTGTTAGAAAACCCAGTCTGATGACAGGATTGTTTTAATGAAATCTAGTGGTAAAAAAGAGATCAAGTACAAACGAATAAATACTAACATTTTCATCATGGAAGAACATTTCTAACTAAGGAATGTCTCTGTATGGACTCTGTGGGGAAAGAAATACACTAAAATCCAAGCAAATGTCCCTATACTTCAGTAGCTGGTATCTATGAAAGATACAAGGAATGCAAAACAAAGCCCTATTCATTAAAGGAGCTTCATCCAGTGATAAAGACTATAAAACTTAATGGAATGGGGGGTAGAAGCAACACCAACACTTGAGGTTAATATACAACAAACATTTAGAAGCAATGCAGAAGCAGTATTCCAAAGTGCTCATTAGGTACAAAGGAAGAATCAGGTATCTCACCAGTACCTCGTCAAGCCTTAAAGAACTGGAATTTCCTTATTTCTGTGCTGATGTAAGACATTCATACAAATGCAGCTTTTAAATAGCTTAGAATTGGGCAGGTCAGGATTGTCAACATTTACAGGATATTCCTGATGCTATTCTTTTGACTGTTTGAAGTTACTTCGTGTATTTGTTACAACATTTAATGTTAGGTATATTTAAACAAAGAAATAAATGCAACTGAAAAAGTTACTCAGAAAAATGTGGTAACTAACACAGAACAAGCAAGCATCCTCAGGTTCTCTGCTGCCAAGACAGAGCTATTCTCAAAAGTTCACAGGCTTCTATAAAGGCAAGGATGCTGTTGCACTCTGAATCACAGAATGGATTTTAAGAATCTATGAAGTTCTTTTCAGTGTTACTAAATTACTGTCATTTTAGAGAACGTACAATTAATTTTCCCATCTTAATGATACATGTCTTCTTCCTCTCGGAAAGAAGAGGTCTGGGTGCCTCAATTGTGCAACATTCCAAAAAAGCTTCCCACTTGAAGTGGCCTTCTCATCATTCTACATCATACATTCTACATCAGATTTATGTAAATTCTTCTTGGTCTGGTATTTCATGTTTTGTCTAGATCAAGACCTGCTCTTAACATCAAAGCCACCAAATTACACACTGAATGACTTGAACACATAAAAGAGGAAAGCAAGCAAAGATGTTAAGACATTCTCAAGAGTTAGGGTCAGGTTGAGAAGAAATTTCATCAGCTACTGAATTTCATGAACTTAAGGATTTTAAGCATCTTCTAATGGAATTGTAAAGCTTGACTATAAAAAGAATGGAAAAAAGACTGTCTATACAAATGAGTTCCATCTCATTTGCCTCTCATATCTCTCCCCTCAAATGGCCTGCACAGAAATGCATAGACTTCTCAGTCCCAGCAAAAATGAGCTGAAAGCAAAAAATTCAAGCACATGCATGTCTACCACCTGGAAATCCTGGGAGCCTGTAATCCCCAAAGTAACCCAATTCAGCAGCTAGGCCTGCATGTGCCAGATGGACAAGCCACAGGATAGATGTCCTCACACCCTGAACAGAGAACAACTTCTTACAACAATGTCAGAGATCTGTTGTCAGAAGAGTGCTGGGCAAGGCAGAAAAAGTAGGCAGAGGTTACCACCTGGGTAAGGGCCAGTGGATTAGACTGCTCTCCCTGAATGGGATGAATTCCAAAGCAGCGTTTTTGTAAAGTTCAAAAGCTCTTAATGCGACTGAAATAATTTGCCAGTTACCAATAGCAAATCCAGTATTCAAGAGCTCACGATTTCAGCTCCTGAAACATATGGGCTAGGGAGGGAAGTTAGTGTATGGAATATTGTCTGAAGTCAGCACTAAAAGACCCTAAAAAAAAGGCACAAAAAAACACTAACACCAGAGGGCAGGGGATTTTACTTCCTTAAAGTCTTTAAGGATCACATCAATGCTTTTTTTTTTTTGAACAAAACTAAGCCCATTTCCTTTTAAAGAGGTTATTAACATGGCCTTAGTGTATTGTTTCTGCTCCAGTGACTTCACCTAGATTTAAAAATTGCTACTTTAAAAAAATTAGAATGTATGTGAAAGCAAAAGGATTTAACTGTCTTCCTGGATTTGGTGTCTCAAAATTAGAGATGCTAGTCCACTGAGCATAAGGCTCAGTTGTTGTATATATGTATACCACCTGAGCCCATCCTACTTCTGGAAGGGGAAGATAAAAGAAAGGACAATAACCTACAACATTCTTAGAAAATTCAAGGAAAGTCACATGCATGAAGATGCCAACTGTTCTTTGTTCTTTGTTTCTACCCTATTTCTTTCTAATTTAGATCACAGATTCTTTTAAGAGAAGGGCCATCTGCCTTTACTACACAGCAGTGGGCACACATGAAGCTGCTGTAGAGCCGTATGAGCAAGCAGTAGAGATCTGATGGGACATGAAGGCTGCAGCCCTTTGCCCTTGTCACTCCTGGTGACGGACTGGAGAAAGCGCACTCCTCAGCATCCTCTCATGTGCTCACCCCACCAAGCACAGGGCTGCACAAGCTCTGTCTGCACAGACTGCATCAGACCACAGCACGTAGCCATGCCTCTGCAGTACCTGAGGTGGTACTTTGGAACCAGACAAGAAAAGCAACTTGTCACATCTTTTAATTTCTCCCACACTAACTAAATGAGTCAATAGGGTAAAAGGTGTCAGAGGAACACAGCTAAAGATAAACACCACATCACAGACAGTAAATAAAGCTTCCTATAACTGCAAAAACTGTTACCTGTACAGTAACTAATACTATTATTTTTTAGCTTAAAGTGATAAGCATGTGTGCTTTATGCTTAGAAATCCCACTATTAGAGTTCTGCCGCTGCATTTAATATTGTGCTACCAATACAGAATAAAGCCAAGAAATGGCCAACTTAAAACACTGAGTTTACATCTATTTTTTGGTTTTGTGTGGTATCTAGTTGAAGATGGAAGCATTCATGTGCTTTTTGCCTCATAAGAAGTGAGGCAGATGTTAATGTTACTAAGTTCAGCTGTATATACCTTGAAGGTATAGACCACCTGACTCTACATGAGTCAAAATACTAGGAATGTATCGTCAATATCCATTAATGAATTACCAGTTGCTTCTATTTAAGTGACCATATGCTTCTGTGAAAAGTATACAGTGACCTGTATCTTACACGTAATATATTTGTAGCATTTTATCTGTAAAGAAGCTGTGCATAAGCATGTCATTTTCCAGGCAGAAGGCATATTTTAATGTGGACAGTGTCACAATATGAACAGCTGGTTTTAAAACAAAACACTGTCACTAGCTGCACAGGGTATATCTGAATTACTGGAAACCACACAGCATCTAAACCACCCTTCAGGTTTCAGTGTAATGCTTACTAACATAGCCTTAACCCACACATCTCTCCTATTGCAGAAACCAGCAGAAGGGGTGGAAAGGCAAGGTTGTACCATTTGTTTTGAAAGAGAGTTCTGAATTCTTGCCTGAAACTTGTGTGTTTCTCAGCAGGACTTGTCTCTGCTCTAAGTAACGGCCCAACTCACTTTTAGAAACCACACATACCTCAATCTCATCTTTTCCTGTGTTCTTGTGTAACTCATGCCAGGACAAACACCTCTCCAAAATCACAAAGAGCAAGACTTGTGCTGGTTCACACTCCCTAAATTTATTCCTTAAATTCATTTCCTTAGTTTCACAGACTGTATTTATATAACTGTCTTAAGAGTTGTCACAGAAATGCTTCAATAATGCTATCTAGCCTCACACACCACAATTCATCAGCCCTGGTAAGACACAAGGACAATTTTGGTCACACAATCCCTTGCATGGACAAGTGGATACATTTCAGTTATTTTTAACTATAATGCTAATATGTAAGGCTACAAGCTCTGAGGATACCTGAATGATGCCCCTAAAAAATAGATCTCCCAATATTTTAAATGTAAACACGTTTTAAAACAACTTTTAATTACAGCTCCCTGTTCTTGGTTGCAGAACTTCAACTCAGATAAAGATTCCTCTCTAAAATGTCAGCATTAAACTCAAACAACAGAAGAGATGCTTGTAAATCTTAATGAAATCAAGCAGTTTTACTTTGTCTTCCAAGACTCAGTACAACACATCAACAGTCAGTTTGATAAAGTCTTGAATTTATACTAATGACACACACAAAAAAATAACTCTCTAGCATCATATTTACTATAGAAATATTTACATTGTGCCCCAGTATGAGTCAGAAAAGGCAGCTGCAAAAACGAGAAATCCTCGTGTATACTGGAGTTTGATTTTTGAAGCACTCTAGGGAATAAAAAAAAAAGAAAAGCTCACATTCACACACTCAGCAGTAAGTTCTACAGCCCAGAGCAGTCATCTCAGGCAAACAGCCAAAGGGTTTTTGACACAAGGTTGATCTTATTTTGGAATCACACGGGAGAGCTAGTCATCACCGCCTCATCATGTGTAAGACCTCAGGCTACACATATACTCATTTTACAGAAATGGGAAATCAACAGGCATGGTATCTGACTTGCTACACTGAAGGTGTTCCCATTCAAACCTGTTTGAAGATAACCTGTGGCAGAGCAGGACAAAAGTGTAACCAGATTTTGAATACTTATTTGGATTTTGGTTTGTGAGCTTTTTTCTTTACTATAAACTGCTTGAAGGATTCCTAAGGCTGCAGTAATGCTAAGAAACAGGATGCAATCACCCACCAACACCATCCTGAATCCAAGGCCTAAATCTAAGGCCTCTCAGCAGCTGAACTGTAACACTGCAGAAATGCAACTACCAAGATTAAACACGCAAGTTTTACTTACCAAGCCACCTATGCCATATCCAGAAGCTTAGAATTTCATTTACGATACTACACATATAGGCCTATATACGCATTCATGTGCACATTTAAAAAAAATAGGCTACTGAAAGATACTGGATTACACCACTGAACAGAAATCCTGGTAACTATAGTATAAATTCAGAGAAATAATTTACTTCAAATGAAAGAAGACTGTAAAAAACTGCAACTGCAGCCTCCTAGGCCTGTGCTACTTGCATTGATTACAAGTACTGCTTATACACAGTAGTTCATAAAGAATTTTACAGGGATACACTTGGTTCGGAAGTGACCTCCCTGGCACAATAGCTTACAGAACTGTAAGAGCTGTGACAGGGGGTCTACACAGCTTTTTACAAAGCATACTCGGCTCAGATTTAACACTGAAGTTAATTTTGATCTTGTACTTCAATACGACATTGTCTGACTACCAGTAAAGCAACCTGGTGTTTCTAGCTAAGAACAAAGCTGAAAATGCTGGCCTTCCAAGAAAGCTCTGTGACATTTGGCTGTGAACAGCCTGCTGTATCCAGCACGAAAGGACCGTGATCTCTATGCATTACTGCTATTTTCAACATGTTCTTAGTGGAACTGTTTGTCTACTGCCAAGGATACCTACACCAGGTAGTTTATATTTCCAGTAAGGGTCATACTGCACTCAAAGTGTACCCTTTTTGCTGCCCATTTTTTTTTTTTTTTTTTTTTAACCAAGTTCCAAAGTTGTTCGCTATAGCTGTGTCTGTATAACACAGGAGATACTATGCATTCAAATGGTAGCAGGTTTGTTCTAAAGATGTGAGACTTCCAACAAATAAAAAGGAATGAATTATTCTCTTCAGCTTCCAGTCTTCAAGGCACCTCCTGCATTAACTTACCAGGAAATAAACAAGTAGACCAAAAGTTCACTGGAAAGAGATGAACCTGATATACCTAACTTCCTCAGAAGCACGCAACAACAAAAAATTAGACTTAGGTTGGACCCAAATTATTAACAAATAAAAATGCTGATAAGATGACAGGAATGCCATGAAGTTGATGTTTTTCAGCTTTGTTGATTGCAGGCAATTGTTAATCACAGTGTTTTCTGATGTCCATTTGCAGATGGCTTTGTCTCCGAGTCTCTTGGATTATTTGATAGATGGAGTTTATCTAATCCTGCAAAACATTGCACAATGAAAAAAAAATTATTCTCCCATGCTTCATGCATACAGGTATTCAGAAGAATGCATACAAACCAAATTCTGCTTTGCGATACGGCTTTTTGCTAAAGACCAGAACAGATTATAGCTCTGGTAAGAATTACTTCTGGGATATGCCCTCAATTGCGTTTTAAGAGAAAAAAGTCCATCACAACAGACAAGCATGGAAGGGAGAAAGGCCTAACTTCACATTGCTAATATCTGATGTTAAGAACTGCGAAAGATTTGCAATATTTTACTCTGTCAATTCACAAAGAATAATACAATTACCTAAGAATATTTTTTTTAAGTATAGCTGCTTTCTGAAAAGCATTCGCTGATCTTCAGATCACTGGCGATGACCCCATCACTTCTCCAAACTCTTTATATATCTAATAATATTTTTAGGCCTACATTATTACAAATTTGTTTTCTTGCTATTTCCAGCCATTTGTTCTTATTGCATTGCTCTCTACTGCAAGTGCTAATTACAGCCTCCCATCCTGCCCCAGGCAAGTAGTTAAACTGCTCTTTTTTTGGAGGAAGGTGGGGAAAGATGGTATACTTTCAGCCATATTTTATTCACAAGAGGCATAATGGATCAAAAATGAAGAGTCTTATTCATTTAGCATAGACTATATAGAACGTCTTGCTGAAGTACCATAATGTACCAGGCTAAATTTCTTGCATCACTGGAATTCCAAAATTGACTGCACAACTAAAAACAAACAAACAAAACTCCTCAGTATCGCATTACTTTTAAGTCCCAATATTACATGAGTTCTTTTGGTCACAGGCCTGCAGCTGGATGTTAACTTTCAATAATTAGCTATGACATTCCACCAACCTCTAATCCCCAGCACCACAGTTCCCAATATGTGGGAGAAATAAGAACACAAATTGTGGTTCTCGTTCTTTGATTTCCATGTGATATTTTTTAATAGACACTGTTTGTTATGCACAGCATTGAAAGCAAACCCAGTTTGTGTCAGGAAACCTGCACTCTTCAGGATTTATAACTTCCTGCTTGTGTCAAATATAATCCTTTTACCAATTACTTTTTCATTTTGATCACAGTATTTATACAAAATCACATACTATGTGACAGCAAGTAGGCAAAAACATCCCTAAAAAAATCCCTTAGAGTGGTGCTGTCTGGAGACCATTATTCTACTGTGTCTGCATTCTGAAGTTCGTTAATTTGCCTAGATTTTTTAACGCTGTATATTAATACAGTGATGGGCCATGAATTATCAAGATAAATCTTTTAAGTCATTTGCTTTAAAAAAGAAACTTTAAAGTTTTACCAGACCTGTTGATATAAGCCCATGCTGACTGATGTTAATTTATTTCCTTCACAGCCATTACGTTATACAAAGTAACCCCTTTACAGTCAAAACACTTGCCCAAAAATATAGGATTATGCAAGTAAACTGAAAGCGATGAAGTCTTCTCATAAAACAACCTTAACTAAAAGCTGGGGGATAATGTCAGATACATCATACTCGCATCATATATCTGTCTCAATCAACAACGGAACTTCTCTGAAAACATTTTCGGCACAAAAATCAATAGAGAGATTTACACAGCCCTGGCCCACTAATCCGTTCCCCTGGAGCTTCAAAACTCAACATCAAAAATCACAGAATGGCTTGTTTTAATCCTACACTATCAGTCATTCTGTATTATCCCTATTCAGTAGGTCTGATTTTAACTTAATTGCCACCAGTAGAGGCGCACTCTAGGAAAACCCTTGGATTTTGTTTACCAGGGTCGCAACTGTGAAAAGCAAAAATTGGTGAAAATGAACAAACTAACCTTTTAGACACTACAACCTGAACCCACAGTTATAAATAACACTGAAGCTTCACCATTAGTCGTCTCAATTTCAGCAAATACTATTCTAAGGTTCTAGAGGTAGGAGCTTCATTAACCACCAAAGATAAGACGTAGTAAAACCACAACTGCTAAATATGTACGTTTTATCCTCTTAATACGAAATATGTTTCAAGTTTTCTTGATCAGTTACTAAGATTCTGCATATTCTATAGAAAGATTTTCTGAACAGGTAGTGCTCAAAAAAAGCATCACAACAAGGCAGCTCAGACTGCCACTGAACTATTTTTAGGAAATAAATTGCTTTAAACACAAAAGAAAACAGTGAACCAGCACATAAGTGGAAGCTGCGTTTCCAAATAATTCCTGGGTAGCAACTGGAATGTTTCTGTGCACTCTGAAGTCTGATAATCTAACTGCAGATCAGGAAGTACATGGGCACATCATGAAGACCAGCACTGTATGTTAGCTCTCAAAAACTCTAAAAAAAAATGCCACAAAGCTATGCATTCTCACATCTTAACTTACAGAAATTTCCACCAAAAGAAACTTTTTTGTCAGATCTAACATAAAGTTACCGGTAGCACATCAAGGTATCAAACACCGGAGAAAGGAAATGTTCAAGTACAAACTACATTTTCAGTGCTATATTACCTAATGCCTTCAGGAGCTCTTCTCGCACAGCAGAAGTGAACTTTCGGACCAGACATAATGTTGTCATGATAGCAAAGAGCAAGTTGTAAGATAATACAATATAGAAGTTTCCCAGCCAGTTAAACCTTCCGAAGTCTCCAAGCAGATCAAATCTGGTGATTCCTGTTAAAAGTGCATTTAAGATTTACATTAAAGGCTTGATCACATTTTTTAAGAAACATAAAAAAATCATTGTGATATTTTTTACATAAGGAAGCAAAATTCTTTTAGACAACATACTAATTATAGCAGATGCATGGTTAAACACAAAAGAATGTTCTCAAGGTCATTTTCCATTTCATAGACCAATATAAAACTGCAAGACACACTTAGCAAAGTGTTTAAGTTTCCTAGTGAAATGCTTGAATTATGTGATTTTAAGTAAATTGTCTATTTAGATAAGAATTCTGCTTTTGTAACTTCATTAAATATAACTAGGAAAGAAAAATACCAGTATTAGTATGAAAACCGCTTGAAATTGCAGTTACTATGAAATTCGTAACTATTCCAAAAAAGGATGATATGCACCACGGGCCTTCCTTATTAAAAATGTAGGTAGCAAAAAGCCTTTCCATTCGAGCCATAACATATTACAGCAAACACTAAGTCTCTGTAAGTGTTTTTTTGGAGCCACTGCTTTTGAAACCAAAGTTCAAAGACATCTTTCCAACTGCAGTTTTTCTCCTAGACCTACCCACCACTACAGTCACCAAGCATTTGCACAGAAGGAAAACAGTTTGGCTGAAAGACAGTGCTGACAGGTGCTCACAGTGGACCTCATAACACTGATGCCTGGGCTTTGTGCTGATCAAAGGCTAGTCAATCACTACAGCTAAGTGAGCAAAATTCTTCCAAAATGTGGAAGTGCCTATGAGCTGCAGGGTCCATCCCAGAGGGCAGAAGAGGAAGGGCCATCAGATGTTACTTTGTTAGGCCTACATCAGGACTGCACCGTAAAAATAGCAGAACATTGAGATGATACCCAAACAACAGTTGTCTAGGATTGATGAGCCAGTATATTCCCCAAAAAGATTGGCAAAGACAATGTTGATGTGTGATTTCACAGTTGAGACCAGCAGTGTAAAGGAAGGAAGTTTTCCACACCCCAGAGTTGAAATGGCAGCAGAAAACTAGGCAATCAGAAAATAACCTGGCTTGGAAATTCCTGGAAGTGAGTTTCCTATAATCCTATTTTGAAAAGGTTTGGGGGCTTTGAAGAGCCATGATTACAATGATGATAATAAACGAAGAGAGGCAGAATTAAGGGTCACTTATCTTCCTCTCAAGGGTAAACCTGTCACTTCTGAATCTCATCGTACCTTGATACCCAAGATTTACAGCCAGCTACTACAATAGTAAGAGATACAAACACTCCTTGTACTCAGCATCGGTCATTTATATTAAAAACATGGGAATCAAATTTTATATCTACGAAAAACATGTTAAAAACTAAGGAAATGAAAAGCAGGATAAAGGAAAATAAAGTCACTGAGCCTAATCAAACTAGGAAGAGAAGCAGGGAGAAATATCAAAAAAGCACAGGTCTTAGCACAAAAAGAAGAAATCAGCTGACTGAATTAACTGGTAAACAGATGAAGGACGACAAACACCAAGCTGCTTTCACGCTTGAAGACAGTGTCCTTAACATTCTCAAAAGCAGCAGTGTTTTAGTCAGACTGTAGGGCTACCGAAAAATTGAGAAAGTCAGGTTTGAACACAGAGCCTTCCAGACCTTTAAAGGAAAAGAAACAAAACAGGTAGGGCACTGGGTGAAGAGCTCTCTGGAAAAGAAATAACACTCCTTGGCAAAGAGGTTCAGAAGAGTATCTATTAACAGAGCAGGCATTCTAAAGGACAAACAAAAATTAAGTCTGACACTTCTATTAGAATAGGTGGGAAAAATATGGCTCATTAATTACGCTTTCCTCTTAAAATAAAGTCACGGCTCATTAGAAAAGATCTGACAGTAACATTTTGTAAATGTGTGGGAGAATAGGGGTTAAAAAGCTTTTGGTGACCTTCTTACAGAAGTATCTATGCAGCCCACAAAGAAAAGAATTTCCAAGATTTGAATTTCCAATTTGAAAAATTATTCAGCAGTTGAACAGAAAGCTATAGCTCTAGTGGACACAAATGCACACCCAAAAAAGTTGGCATCAATTCACCAAAAAAACTATTAAAGAATTATTTAGGTTACAAAAAACCCAAACCTATGTTTTTAGATTGTAAGTGCAAATCAGTTCAAAAATCACCATTTACTTAAACCATAATACTTGAGTGGAATTCTGGGAAAACTTTGCATATTAGAAATTCCAACTTTGTTTGCACAATTCTTTCTTCTTGTTTTCTGTAAAGTGCCCTGCTTCCAGTTTGTTTCTCAGTGGTGAGCAATATGGTACTTGTGTGAAGCACTTTTGAAGGAAGACTATCAAAAGGCTAAAAAACTTGTTACTTATTTTAGTAAAAACTTTCCTGTCATTCTAAAAGAATTATTAGAGACCTGCACCACCTACACATCCAATACAAATGTTATGTCAAACCCGCAAACTTGTACAAAATTCTATTTCCGTTTTTAAAACTTGAAAAAGGTCAGTACATGCATTAGATAACTTTTGCTTTTTACCTTTCCCATAATGAAGAAGTCTAATCTTTTCCATACAGTTTAGAAACTTGCTTTTTTAATAAAGTGAAAAGGCTATGAATCTGCTTAACATATTTATTTCTTTTCATCTATTCAATGCCACAGGGCGGTAGCGTGTAGTGCAACACACTGATATTTTTGCAAAGCACCACATGACTCACTGTACTCTAATACACTCTATTAATCCTGTTTGGACAGCTGTGACTGTGCATTTGTTAGCTGTGTGTTAATTGTTCCATCTTTTTTCTTCTTTTATTTATCTCTATGGCAAACTATTCAGGAATTTCATTTGTTAGTCTTTTTTTTTTTAAGTGAGTTTTACCATTAATCTGTTTCCTATGAGACAACAATGCACCCAGCATGTATACCCACTTCCACAGAATCCATTTATTATCAAATGTTAATCTCACAGATCATTAACAATTATTTTCCTTCAAACAAGTGTCGAATGCAGTAACTTAGTGGACATGATACTAATGTTAGAATTCTGTTCTAAGCCACTAATTTTTCAACATAGAATCTTGCTTTAAGTGCTAGAATTCTTTTACTTTATCGTACTGGCTATAATTTAAAACTACACTTTTTAAAATACTTGAATTGTTCCTTTGCATTTGTGAGGTTTTCCTACAGATTTTTAAAACTCTGTATGTGTATAAAGCTCTACAATGTATATTTTAAGATTCAACCCTCCAAAATGCATTACAGGTGGGTTTTTTTTTTGTTATAGAAATGATCTAGTAAATCTAATAAAACTCATCTATAGCTATATGTACAGCATGAAGATGTACAGTATAATTTACCAGAAAATATTAACTACTCTTGATTTGACAATATTCTTGTTGAAAATAAGATGAGCTACAGAACCATGTGGTACATCTTACTGGTCTGTGGGCCTGAGCTTAAACTCCTAAGCTTGTACTAAAGATTTATATAGCCTGTTTGTAGATTTATGTTTTATTCTGTTTACTGTTCCAAATAAAATTCACATTACTTGAAAGTATTATACGCTACTTAAACATGTGATAGGCTTGCAACTTCAAGAAATCAAGTTGAAGACTACCTACTGAAACAAAGTAAAGATATAAAGCACTTTCTCTTTCCAAACAGTTAAAATAGTTTTTCCACTTCAAATGCTATCACCAGTTCTTACAACAAAATCAGAACTTCTTCAGTTCTACTATGCTGGACTCCAAATTTAATATTTGAAAACTGAAGTAACAAAGAAGGCAAGCAGGCTATTCTGAGGAAAAAACAAAAGTAGCCTGGTAGCATTGCTAATAAAAAACTTCAGTAAAATTACAGTATTAACTGTACTTAAGATGAAATTTGCACTCATCATTATCTCAAATTTTAGACCCGATATCCCCAAATGTTTGGTTGTTTTATTTTGTTTGAGCTTTTTTTCCCTATGAAAACTGAGTACTCTAATGTCATGGTGAACAGGAAAGTATTTTATACTGCCCTAATCAAGCAGTCTACATATCTGTTCTTCCCACCAGAAGTTTAAAAACCTAACCTACCTTTTTAAAAGAATATATTCTGTAGAAAATGCTTAGCACCTTTTTTTAGAATGCATATTCTGCAGTTTATATACGTAAAATGCATGTTCAATAGCTCATGTTGGTGTAGAAAAGGTCACACATGCATGCCCTTCCTATGGGTTTTACTTTGGTTTTGTTAACTCTATTAAACGTCCTTTACTACAAGGTGTTGTACTTCACTTCACTTACCCAGCGTTCTTGACATCACTGGCAAAGCAGAGCTCAGCACCAAGATTGAGACACAATTTCCAATGATCTGTTTAAAAATTACAAGCAGTGTTTAAATTAGCTATGGGATTGCTGAAGAAAAAGAAAAACAGTGGTCAAGATGAGAAAGAACTTATGAAAGTTACATCCTTTCAACTGAGCCTAAAGCGATTTACAGTAAGATATTGTTAGTCCTGCTCACTTCTGTCTCACTTATCCCTATAGCATTACACAAGATGATCCAAGGGATGAGGCAAAAAAAAAAAAAAATATGTAATCATTTGCTTTTAATCATACTTAGATTTAAAATAATTCAAGACTACTATGTCACAAAGCATCAACTGTTTACTTAATTCCTACAACTTTTGCTAAAAGACCCATTCCACAGGCTTAGAATAGACAACTGATACATCAGCTTAAGCTTTGTAGGCAATGATTCAGAGAACACTCCCGAACAAACTATCCACAGTTAAGTTGACAAGCAGGTACTCTTCAT
Organism: Forpus xanthops; assembly: GCA_032466535.1. Classification (NCBI taxonomy): domain Eukaryota; kingdom Metazoa; phylum Chordata; class Aves; order Psittaciformes; family Psittacidae; genus Forpus; species Forpus xanthops. The sequence continues at coordinate 126,465 of JASSUY010015303.1, forward strand.
TGTGGCGCAGGGAGAAATGGGAGATAGCTCTACCTAATGTGTGTCTCTGTATTCCTACACAAGCCGTCCTTATATAGCCGCCGCTGGGCATACATACCTACTCATGAGGCTACCTATGGATTACATCATTTTCCAGAAAGTTCCCTGCATGTAAAAAAGTGTGGTGGTGGTCTTTGGGGGTCGTTTAGTGCTTCCAACAACCTTTATCACTGCTGGCAACCTTTGAAGCAGGGCACTAGATGCTTATACCAGCTTAACTGGCTTGTTAACACCATAGACATATAACGATCATCCTGGACACCTGCCATTCCAGATACTCCTTATCCTTAAGTCCTCTTCTTCTAGCCTGTTTTCCTTACACTCATTTTGTACTAAAGTCATGAAGGCCTAAAACTACATCAACTACGACAGTTTATCATATACCAGAATTCTCAGTATGTTCTCTAGATGTACTCTTTTTTTTTTTTTCTGTGAATCATGCACCTCAGTAATTTTCCATTACTACTGCTATAAAGCCAAACTTAACATTACTTAAAACTGATTCTAAAGGTTTAGATATTTGATTTTGTGATTTTGTGCCCCCATTTTCTCAGTAACTGCTTTCAGGGTTAGCATTATTTAAAAAAATTACAACAAAGAACTTCCTTTCAATTGGATGCCTGTTGACTACTTTAAACAGAATGAAAAAATTCACAGCTGTTAGATTTTACTCCACTTTTTGTAAAGCTGTTATAAAGAGTAATTGAAACTTTCTCTCACAAGAGATCACCTTCTTCAGCTCTAATTCTAAGAGAACCTAAAATAAAAATTAATTAAAACCCAAAACCTTCTTGAAAGTAGGCAGACATTCCTGCATTCACTGCTTATTTCTACACTATTCTTGGTGTACTGCAAACAATTTGTAGAAAACATTAAGAACATTCCAAATCCTTATTACCTACTGTAACCATTCTATGTGTTTATCTACTTTCTCACTTCCAGCAGTTTATGGTAAAAACATCACTTTAAAAACACACAAACAACAAACAAACAATGAAACACAAAGAAAAAATAAATATATCATCCCTTCCTTGGTTACTGAACTTTTCTCCTCATCTGTTGTGGGAATATTCTACCAAAAACCTAACCATGTTCCTCCGCATTAGGTAACAGCACTTGAAATTCTGGAGCCAGTGCTAAATTGCAGAAAGTCAAATTAGCTTCAGACTGCAAAATATTGCTGAATATACCTCCTCAGTCTTAGTTTAATTATTCAAATTTGAATTACTTTGTCTATATTACTTCTAGCAACCAAATTCTTCAGATTTCAAACAAGCTCCCTGAAATACAGTTAGCACAATCAAAGTTACTCATTAGCAATACGTTTCCTTTGAACAAAGTTCTTTCACTAGCTTTTCTATAGCTAGTTAACAAGCTCTGCTATTCCCGGCTTTTTACAAGTGAATGGATGCCATCCAAACTAAACAGAGCACATCCTTTTTCCCACTCATTCAGCATTTTGAAAATCTTCCAGTTTGTGTTTACCCAGCTTACAAACAAATACTGACCACCGCAAATGAGCCATTCAGGGTAATTACCAACTAAAAGAGTCAGTTTGTCTTGGGTGGCAAAAAAGAGGGGAAGGGGCCATCACCATCGTAGACTTTACCTTACCTTTGTCATAGTTGTGTCATCCTTCCTGGGAGTAAAATTCTCAAAAAAACGAAGACTGTAGAAGCCGACGACAGAGGACACCATAAGATAGCTGTGAGAATCAAGGAAAAAGGGACCGCCAAGGAATGCAAGTTTCACTCAAGTTCTCAGCAGTCTCCTAAAAGTCTTAAGAAGCAAAGGGGAAAAAAAGAAAACCACACACACACACAAAAAAAAAAAAGAAAAAAAAGAATGTTTCGAGTGCTTGAGAAGGACTGGCCTGTATCACTTCTTCCCAGGCAAGGGTTTTAGTAAATTACCAGTGTCCCAGAAAACTGGACAGAATACTTGTTAACAGACAGAATTCTTCAAGAAAGGATACAAAATCAAAATGATTTCAAGTGCTGCTCCCACAAAACCAAAGGTGGACAGGGAGGCATTTCCTATTCCAGGCCCCTATAAGGAGAAAAATATTTTGCATAATTTAGTAAGATACACACAACTGTGTCATAAAGTTAACTTTTACCAGGACCAACAAACCTAATGTTTTACATGAAGTAGTCTTTTCTCAACTCAGTGTTTAAGGGGCATTTTGATGTTCTAACCTTCAAGTCTCCCATCCTATGCAATGGCATCAGCCAGCTTTCAAACCTGAGTGAAATGCGTTACTAAGACAGAAGGTACAGTGATTCATGTTTTACGCATATGGCATCCCACCATGCTACATTCCATACCTGCTCCATTACTTTGGAAACTAAAATAAATGGTTTCAAAAGGTAGCATTTCTAGTTGTTCGCAGTACACAAGCAGAGTGGGCATCACCGCTAGAAACCTTTTATAGCTCTGCAAGCTCATATACAGTGATACACAAGGGAAAGCATTACCACGTTAATACAAAAAATTTTCATTATTAAAGACACTACAACTCAGTGTGCTGTTCTTCACTTTCTTCAAGGCCTTTTATAATAAAAGATGAGAAAATGTTATGTATTTTAAGTAGAACACAAACCAAGATAAGCTTTTTGTACTGGCTTTTAATACAGTTTCTTAAATTGAAGATTTCTTGTCCATAAAAACGTAGGAAACATGAAGAAAATGCAACTCCAGATTACTGATTTACTTTAGTGAATCGATGTACCTTCACTAAGATTCTGGACTGGTTTTATTAAGAACATACTATAACATGACATGTAATAAACATTTATGTGCACACAGGATTAAAGCCTAGAAGCAAAGTCAAGGTGGAGGCTCATTTGTTTCCATGTTATTAAAACAGAAGTTATCACTTGCACTTTTCTAAGGGCTCCAAAGCTTTACTAAAGAGATGAAAATCATTCATAAAGTTTACTTTACCCCTGACCCCTTTGGCATTGCAGTCTCATCAACCAACAGGTAAAGAATGTTGAGAGCAACTAAGAGGACTGAGATGGACTGTAAAGAAGCAGAAGAGGTCTTGTTATTTAAAAAATGTGGAATACTTTTAAATGTATGCATTTATCCCCATCACATTTTGTAATGTTAAGGTTTCTTTAAAAAAATGGTTCAAGAGATAAATGTCAAGTTTGTTGTTTAAACACACATCATTCAATTTCAAAATTATCCCCCCAGATGACAAAGAATCCCTCATACTTTTCATTGGGGAAAAAGGAAAAAAGGCAAAAATTCTTACTGTCTCAATCAGTAGCAGTATCATAACAGCTGGATAAACTAAATTCCTTTCCCAAGCAGAAGCTTTTTTCCTCCGTTCTGTTCACAGGAGAAAACACAGAAGCTTAATACTGTACATCACCTTGGAATAATACACATAAAAATCATTCAGCTGTCTATAGCACTTGTAACTACAGTTAAGAAAAGTAATCTTAACTTGAGTCAACACCAACCATTTCATAAAAATATCCACTCTGAAGAGCTGTACAAAGCAATGCCAAAAGTATGAAGCCTCTTTAGATAAAAGCTCAGCAGACAGAGAGAAGCAGGTTTTTTTTCTCGTTTACAGGCATGTTTTACCACAGCACCTTCCTCTCCCCCTCCTCCCCCACATACAGTTATTCTGCAAAGGTTAAAATATATCTAATTTTGAATTATGCTTTTTACATGTATATTCTAGTGCAACCTAAAGGGTCAGAAGATAATTTCAAATATTTAAGCAACATTTTCCTCTTGCAACACAAGGCAAGACAGACAAGACTAACTCACTGCACATCACTAGCACATATAAAAAGAAAACCCAACTTTTTCTTCCCAGTCTTCAGTTATCCCACTGATTAATGCAAAAAATCCTGCAAATCTTTGAATAAATAAGGAGACTCCTGTCAAGCGGCTGCCATTATCAGAAGTATCACTTTGCAGTTTTAAAAGACAGAAACCTGCTAAGAATTATTTTACTGCTCTTAAAAACAACCTTTTATAGAAATAATTCAGAAACAGAAGAAAGTAATGTCTTAGATTATTTCAGATAATCATAAGTGTATCATTACACATATGAAAAAACAAGCTATTGAGGAAAGTAATGTCTTAGATTATTTCAAATAATCATAAGTGTATCATTACATGTATGAAAAAACATGCTATTGAGCTCCATGCAAGGAAGTCAAGATGTTACAATTTTTCCTAAAGTTATGGTAAGATTCAATTCAGACTCCCTACTTCAATCTGTTTGTTAGAGGGGTGATTCCATTTAATGCAGTTGTAGAAACTATGATGATTTTAAAGGATTGCAAATGCGTAAATATGGTTAAAGAACAAAGTGGAATCAATCAAGTGACTGCTACAAGCTAAACACATCTTAAGGTCACTTATTGAACTATAATCCACATGAAACAGTAGGGGAAAAGAGTGTATTACCTAGATTTGTTTTCCTGCTTTTCACCTTTTCAAGTTCCCGTTCCAACTCTGCTGCCTGGTATTCCACCGTGGAAGATATACCTTTTAACACAGAAAACATAATTTTCTTTTGGACAAGAGTAACTGTAGTACTGTAAGACAGACTGTAACAATTCAGATTTAGAAAGCACCACGTGAACACTTGTGGCTTTAAACTTCAGGTGTTTCTTTGAGACTCTTCAACTACTTTTCAAAAATCAGAGGCTTAGTCAAGAAACCTCTAAGTCTGTCTGACTAGAAGAGTTCAACACATCACAGGTTTTGCAGTGTGACCGTCTTTAATCCCTGCCTATTCTGTTGTCTGGATGCTGCGAGAACTACGAACAGCTACTGCTCAACTGTCAAGCAGGTCCAAAACCCAGTTATGGTGTGGTAGCCTGAAACTGGATGTCTCAAATGCCTCATTCTTCTATCTCTCAATGATTCGTATATGAAGATGTAAAGAATCTCTCAATATTCTTCAAGTGCATTATTACTATTTAGCAACTTAAAGGCAAAGCGGACCACTGCTCCAACTAAGTAAGCTGGTGGTTAGACCTCCGGTTTCAGTTTGTGCTACTCCAACCCCTTCCCCAGTCTTTTTTCCTCAGCAAACCCAGTTTCCATATTGCTGACCTGCTTGTTGACTTATCTTCTGCTCATATCTGTTCACCCAATTTGGTCAGTCTGTCTGTGCCACAGAGTTCCCTCTGACAAGCACAATCAGATCTTCCTCACAACCACATGTGAGATTACACTTTCACTCTCCTTTTTACAGTTCACAGCATAGGCACGTCACTATTGTGCAACTATTCAAACTCTCCTCTATACCAGCTGAAAATTGACAACTGCAATATAAATTCCTCTCTCCCTTGCTGATTTTCTGCCTAAAAGTTGATCAGCGACTCTTCCTCCTATCTATACATGGGCTCCAGGAAAACCAGCCCATTTTCCCTCTCCATGCTTTTCCCTTACTACCTCCTGCTCTGTTCCAACCACCCATCTTTTCCAGTGCAAGCACACTGTGGTCTCTCCCCTGGATTCCAGTTCCTATACAAATGCTGCACAGTGCTGAAGTAATGATACAGCTCTGGAATGCTGACTGGATATCTGCTATTTCAGTTCTGATCTCATCATACTTTAACCTTTGCAATCACACACCAGAAATATTCTTCCCCGCGTAAGTTAGAAACACTGTCCTTTTGCCCTACTTTCATCCTTTTTTTTCTGTATAATCTCACCTGACAATAAGTTAAGAGGGCTCATATTTTCCGTCTATTCCAAGACAGTCCCCCTCTGTGGCAGCGACAGTTCAAGGTCTTAATAAACCTTAAGTCCTGTTATCTTCTTTATTTACAATGATGCCCTTCACCTCATGACCATTCCCTACCTTTGACCTCACCTTTGATTGTGGGCTAACTTGCTCCCAGTACCTTTTTTAAACGCACTTTAAAATTTCTGAGACTATTAGTCTTGTCCAGGCTTTTGTCTCATATCTTCATCATTCACCTACAAGAACTAAACAGCACTCAGGCTGCTGGCAGACTAACACTACTTTATATTCCAGTCTCATTATTTCCTCATTTTCTGTTGTCTGCTCATCCATCCAGTTATCTCAGTACATGATAAGAAGGTAAATTTCTCATCCCATCCAGCTCCCACATACTTCATATTACAACACAGTGAAGTCCTACCTGAAAAACAAGATAAACAAGAGTATTCCTTGAACTCTATTTTAAAAAGAAAAAGAAATGCTTTTATTCTTTTTATTTCAGAGTATTAACACTGATTTTCCCAATGCAGACAGACTATCAATGAGACATCCAGCTGTTTCAAAAATTGATTAAATTTTTAATTGCATGCTTCTTTCACACACAGTTGTGCACATAACACAACCACTGTGCTATGCTTAAACATTTGCCCAAGGAAGTTGTGAATGCTCCATCACTGGCGTGTTCAAGGCCGGGGTGGATAAAGCCTTGGGTGACATGGACAGTGGGAGGTGTCCCTGCTCATGGCAGGGGGGGTTGAACTAGATGATCTTAAGGTCCTTTCCAACCCTAACTATTCTATGATTCTATGATTCATTTTTTGTATCAGTGACATAATGTGTATGATGCACTAGTTACAGAGCTTCACATATATAAATATCTCAAATCCCAGGACCAACCAGTAAGACCTACAAATGCTGTTTTCTAACAATTTCTATCCACTTGAAGTACCTGTAAGACAACTGTCAGCTTAACTTCAGTGTATTTAAAATAAGCAATCATAATATGCGGGTTTTCAAAAAAGAGAAAAAAAGATGGCTTAAAAAAAGTATTTAATTATAAAAATAAGCTTTTGTGCTGATGCATTCCCTCTGATAAAAGTCTATACCATGTATTTTATAGAATTATAAATTACTATAAGTTGAGAAAAAGTATAGCTATAAAGTTCAGTGGAAAAAGTCTCAAAACCTTTAACAGAAGCAGTTGAAAAAGAAAAAAAAAAAAAAGTTAGCATCTTACATTTTCTTCTTCTACATAATTGATTTAAGGGTCTCTGAGGAAAAGCTTTATTCAAGATACATGTTGTTTCTAACCCTCAATATAAAAATCTAGAGCTTAAACCACTGATATTCATGGGAGTATTTCCAACAAAGTCAGCACACTCATATTAGGTCTCTAAGAGATACTTCAATAGAAATTCTGAATCATATTTAAGTGCTGTTGTAGTTCCTCCTTAAAAATAATAGCAAACAACAGATTGGTATACAAAAGGATATTTTATGAGAGGGGAAGGCAAAGTTTCAGATCACTCAAAAGAGTATTTGAAAAGGATGCAGCTAAATTCTTAAAAGCTCTATAACATTAGCTTTATTTCAAACATGCACAAAGTTCAATGTCAGCGCTGTCTAGCCAATAAATCAAATTGGTAGACAAGACTTGTTTGGACTAGCAATGAAAAGTTAGAAGGGATTCTCCAAGAAAGCCACAAAGCAGCTCATTTAAGGTCAATTTAACGGTATTATTCTGTTTTTCTTCCAGCCCCGACATAAGATTTCAGTACCTCAAAGGAAATTGTAAGAGTATCTATTTGCATTCCCCCTAGGTGACTGGCAGTTCAACACCAATTAGTTCAAAATTACACTGTTACTAGCGTGCAATAAAAACAACACCTTTCATCTTTCTTACATAGGTAAGGATACCTTCAGAGCCAATAACTTTGATCAAGTAAGTATTTTTGATCCTACCCCACCCGTCTCTTTGGATTCAGGAAAACTAATAGCTGAAGGCAACTTTTTTCTTTTAATATAAAAAAGTCCCAGCTTTATTCTTCGACTGTAGGAGTGATGTGGGTACTGAAATATAATATACTGGAAACAAACATTTTCCCAAAGCCCAGTATCTCTTCAACAGATAAAAATACTAGGGTAGATAACACAATCAAACTTTCCCCTCCCTCCTTCTCCAATTTTCAGTTATACACTGAAGACACCTGAGAAGGAAGAAAATTAGTTTCTGCAAAGAAGATATGCAGTTTCACAGTTAGATGTATTTTCAAATATGAAGAGCTTTACAGAATACTCTTATCAGCTGCATCACAGTCTCAATAGTTACACCTATAAGAATCAAGAATGGCACCAGCTCACACAGCTAAACGTTCTTCCTCCTTTACCCAGCTCACTCAGTAGAAACATTGATTCATGGTAGCCATTTCCCATGTCCAGACACTGTCTGAGGAAGCATTAATTATGACTGTGTAAAGGAGTGCTTTTTATTCTACTACAGGGAAAATAAAAATCAGCATTGACAATCACCAAGTATCACTTACGCCTGTGCTCCGGTCCTCTTCAGTTTTAATAAAAAGTCAACTTTTGGGATATACATACATATATTTTAAAAAACTTTACTGCAAAACTGCCTAGCAGTTTCACTTAAGCACATGTATTTCCACTACCACAGCTATGGAAGAGCTGAAACAGCTACAGCACAGGAAGCGTGCAGACTAATGTATCTGCTCTGATACTACAACAAAAATACTTGCACATTTGCGTGTTAAGTCACAGAAAATGGCCTCTAGTATCACAGCAGTACACTTACTGATGCAATTAGCACCACACCTCTAGTTGTACATGTTTTTTAAAGATGCAATAAACATGATAAACATGTGTCTTCATCATTCTGGCAAAAACTGTATCTATTTTTCTGGGTATAATTTGTACATATTAGAAAGACTTCTGGCAGAGAAGACAAAACTTCCTACTTAATTGAGAACCATATTTAAAATTACTTAAATAATTACTCTCAAAGATTTTGCAGAGTATATTCTTGTACGCATAACATACTGCCTCTCACCTACAAACTATATCCCAAGTTTAGATTATTAAGTTTTCAGCTACAGTTCATTAATCTTCTCCATACATCAGGCTATGGCTTTTCAAGCATTCCTTCGGATAGTGGTGTCAATACATTCCCTCAGCATGTGAAACAGAATTCAGTTCCCCTTCCTGTCCAAGAACA
>JASSUY010015305.1:0-15796 GCA_032466535.1 Forpus xanthops
TCAAGGCCAGCTTGGACATAGCCTTGGGTGACATGATTTAGTGTGAGGTGTCCCTGTCCATGGCAGGGGGGTTGGAACTAGATCTTGAGGTCCTTTCCAACCCTAACTATTGTATGATTCATGGAGACACTCAAATTTTCTTTCAATATGGCTTGGATTTTCTCATCTCTCTCATAAGACTCAGATGATTATGCTATATTCAAACATTTCATGTCAGAAAATTTCCTGCCTGGAAGATTTCCATCACTTGCATGTTGACCTAAGAGCATCTGATATATTCTCTGCTACCTAGGTTACGCTATGCTGTACTTCTGCACATATGGCTATTGCTGAAAAACACATATTAGCTGTCCTAAATTTCACATTCAGGACTGGATGATGAGGTTCCCTTAATCCCTAGACAGTACTGGATTGCTACAGCACTTTTTATGCTTTACTTAATACACGCTTTGTTTGCCCTTTTTTAAATATGTGCAATTGCATAGAGGGTTCTATTTTGTAGTTCGCAGTGGAATTCACATACTGTTCATGCACACAAACCCAATGCATCCAGGTAACAATAAAAAGGCAAGCTACATGATACTAGGTAATAGCAAGTAAAATATAACAAGGGGTTCAAAAACATTGCAGACTGTCTGAACGTGTAAAATAGACTCCTCTAACTCTTCTACATTCTGCAGTGTATTACAGGTCAACCTAAAATACTGTTTTGGACAGGAAAGAAAAGTCATCCAAAGATGTGTACAAATGTCACACTGAGCAATTTCATTCTACGCCTCTAAGGGTCTTCATGTTTTCCTGATAAAATGATACACCAGTCCCAAATAATGCCTTATTTATAGTATGTATCTCAGAAATTACAGGCTTGCACGAAGGAGAAAGATACAGAAATCTCAGTAGAAGAGAAGGAGGGTCTGTGAGGAGCAGAGCTGGAGGGAAAGCAGTAGAGAAGCAATATAGACAGTGTATGACAAATTAAGATGTATTTGGTATTTTAAACAAGATCTGGAACTGAACACTTTGTCATATGTTTGGTGGCATGTTTACTAACATGATATTTTCAGAGGTGTTTAGTATCCAGGTTTGCATCTTGACAACCTAATGACTCTTTTGTTAGAAGTAGCAGCCCAGTAACATTGCCAATAGTTTCTCTAAGAAGCTTGGTAACATGATCTCAATGATTATGGGTATTTGACACTAATGAGTCTGAGAGTTTATTACATGAGATCATCCTACTGTTTATTCTTGTTTCTCAGCAAGAATCTAGATTGTGCATTAGTTCCTTGAATCCATGTGCCTGACCTCTACATCCTGATCCGCACTTCTTCCTCCCTCTCCCCTCAATTAAGCTTACTTCCTCCTGAGCTTAGATCCTTTAGCACAGTGCAGGATTCTTGACCATCACCCCAAGTTCAGCTTCTTAGTTGCTTTGATTTTGCAGCTAGTACAATTCTCAGCTCTTCACTTTCATCTCAAACTAAGTGTTACTCTAATTTGCTGTCTTTACTGTCCATATTTCTCTCTTTGAATTTACTTTTTACAGTCATATAATACAAAGCAGATCCCTGAAAAACTGGTCTGCCGACTTCAGAGAGCTGTGTTGATCTTTCCAAATTAGAAAATTTCAACAGGGATTCATAAAAATCTTAAAAACTATGTAAGGATTCATATATGAAATACATACTCTGTCTCACAAATGATTTCAGAATTCAAGATCCTGTAACTTTAAGAAGAAGGTGAGGGAATCCAAAGAACATCAGTTATGACAGACAAAAAATTTAAGGTGTCTAATACTATTGACAAAATTATAAAGTAGTAATATCATAGTTTAGAGGATTAATCCAAGACAATTTGTCTAAGTTCATCATAAAACTGGAGAAAAATTTCCATGGTTTTATGGTTTTTATTCTCCCCCTTCATTCTGATGGTAATCGCCTTCTGATGCTTCCAAATCATCTCTGCTCAGGGTTGAACTTTAAAATAAAAGCCATTTGCCATAAGAACGTCCTCCTAGAGGTGACCTGAATTATCTGGCCACATTCTCATGATATTGCAAGCTAACAGAAATCATTTTGGTACGAAAGTAAACAACAAAGCATCTCACTCCCTGGGATTACTGAGAACTGTGTTTTCCCTTTGTTTTGGAAGGAAAAAGAGAAGAGTGAGCATACCAAAGGAATATCAGAAACATCAGAACTAATGATTCTTCTCAGTAACCAATTTTAATAATGGCTTTAATTAAGCGTTGAACATATGGGTAGCATTTCTACACAAAGGAAAAATTGGCAGGCAGTTGTCTGGTTTTATGCTGAAACAGATAACTTGAGATTCAGCCGAGATTTTTGCATGTGCTTTGCACAGTCCAGGGAAATGTGATCTGTCAACTTCTAACATTCTAGCTCTTAAAGAAAAGCAATAAATATACCTGTTTCTGAAGAAATAGAATGTTTTCCTCTTAATCATTCAAAAATAACAACTTGGAATGGAAGACATGAAGACACTTGTCTCAGACACTTTTCCTTCCTGATGAATTTTTGTTTTTACAGGTTACGTAATCTGCTACAACCTGAAAAATCAATATCTTCATATTTTACCTTAGCTACCCAGTACATGCCTCTATATGTCTTTATGTCAGATAGAAGCTTGAGGCTGTGATAAAAAATCTTGAACATTTCGCAATATAGGTGCATTATTTAAAAAAATTGTACACTGGGTCAATCAGTCTCTTATTCAGAAGTGAATTGAATTTAATTTTTGAATTGGCAAGATCTTGAGCTGACCAGTGTGGTGAAAGAACCTAGCCCATTTTCAAATTTTTGTACTTGGATGCAAACAAATGATGAAAAATATGATGACAGTGTTTTATGAATGTCATTACTAGAGATAGATTTGTCCTGGGTTCAGCAGTAGCAGTCATTTTTTCCCTTAGTAGCTGGTGCAGTGCTGTGTTTTTGACTTTCAGCCTGGGAACAGTGGTGGTAACACCAATGTTTTAGTTGCTGCTCAGTAGTGTTTAGTCTGACTAAGGACTTTCTGAGCCTAATGCTCTACCAGGGAGGAGGGGAAGCTGGAAGGAAGCAGAGACAGGACACCTGATCAAAACTAACCAAAGAGGTATTGCATACCACAACACGCCATGCCCACTATATAAACTTGGGGCAGTTATCTGGAAGGATTAGATCACTGCTTGGGTTGGGCTGGGTATCATTCAGCAGGTGGTGAGTGGTTGTATTCTCTTCTCTTGTTATTTCCCTTATCATTATTATTATTGGTGGCAGAAGTGGTGGTTTTGTGTTATATCTTAATTACTGGCCTGTTCTTATCTCAACCCATGGGAGTTGCATTCTTTCAACTCTCCTCTCCATCCTCCTGGGAGCATGAGGGAGGAAGGAGCAGGGAGTGAGCAAGTGGCTGCGTGGCTGAGTTGCCTACTGGGCTTAAACTACGACAATATTTTAGATAATTGAACAGAGATTCAAAAGTAATGGGAAAAATAGTTTTCACAATGTATAAACTGGCTCTTATGATTGTGTAAGAATTTCCTACATCTTTCCCTCCATTCTCCTACATTAAAAAAAGCAGTAACAATAGCCATGGGAGAGAAAATATGTCAAAACTTCTCATATTACTCTGTGCTTTATGTACTTTTCTTGTCTGTGTCTAATAACTAAACAATACTCTGTGTATATTTTGAAAATCCAAGTAGTTTGTTCCAGGGAATATATATGATTGCCACAACCTCAGTATCAACAAAATGAGATCTGAATGCTGAAACTTATTCAGTTTCAAGAATCCATCAATCCAGCTGTAATTTTAAGAGATGAGAGAATATGTATTTATTGGTAGCACACAAAATAATAGTGGATATGGGTATCTGAGAAATGTTATATATTACTATATTATATTACTATAGCTATGTTGCTATAAAACATATCAAAACCAGAAAAAAAAAACATTAATACTTTGTAGAAATAATTGTTTAGGTTCACATCCTATTAGCTTAGCAGTATTCTGGGTAGAGATTGGATATAAATCCAAATTATTTGCTTGTTACTTACTTTGGCAGTATGCATAGAATTTACTAATAGGACTGGTAAGTTATTTCCACAGAGGATTTACCTTCCAGTGTTTTTTTTTTTTTTTTTGTTTTTTTTTTTTTTTTTTTTTGTTTTGTTGTTGTTGTTGTTTTTTTTTTTTTCTTTTTTGTTCTTATCACTGCAGTAAGTCTTCCCTTGTTTTTCATTAAATGTGAGAGCTTTTTCATATCTTTACTGTGTTTCCCTTGGCACCTGTGATTTAGTAAATACAGATCTTCTCTTAGTAAATTAAACATCTCTGGTTAGTCAGTTTTGATCATCAGAGGCACCATTTCTTCATGGATATATACATCTTCTACCCAGTTCTCTTTTACTGTAAAAGCCTGAAGTAGAGACCATGCAAAACGCAGAAGTTAATACATTGATATTTGGTTACCACGGGCTTAATATTCACTGAAAGTTTTATTAATGTTCAGCCTTTCTAAAGCTGGTAATTTGTATTAATTACCTGATTATTGAATAGTTTACCATAAATTTAATATAGATTTTATTTGAACAAATACACTCACCTTCCTACCAAGCCACCATCAGGTGCTACTGTGGAAATGCAGCCAAATGAGATACCTGCTGTACAAAGATAGTTTTACAGATGTTTTCTTCCTTTTCATAGCACAAGCAATTCTTCTATATGACATTTTTATAGCTGTTTATTTGGATTCTGTGTTTATATTTTCATGCATCTAATTTTTTTCCATATTTTGTTTTTCTCTTTCTATTATAAGTGATCATAATTTTAAATAACCGAAGACAGAAATATATCAAATTGTTAACACCTTCTATCTAATAATCTCAAATTGCTTTGTATATACCAGTGAATGATGCTTCACTGTATTTTTTGGTATAGATAATCTTTGTCATTTGAAAGCATTTAGCAGACTAAAAAAATAGATTAGTATTATATATAATGTATATATTATAAATAATAGCAGGATTAAATAACTTGGCCCAGAATTGAACAATGAGTCTCAAAGAAGCTTTTATTGAAGTGGGAGGAGTACAGCTAGATATAGTTCTCCTGTATGTGTGAAGCTAGCAATTTATGCTTGAGATGAGAAAATGATTGACAGAGTGTTTTTTTTTTTGTCTTAGTTTTTAATGCATGCCTACAAACCACAGGGGGTTTGTACACTGTAACCTGCCATCCAGGAATTCAGGCTATGTTTATACCACAGACAGTGGAATAATTGAATCTTGGATTTGCAGATATAAACATGAATTACCTGTCTAGAACACGAAACAGTAGTATAGCCATGGCAACAGGAGCTCAGCATGGCCAGCTGTGCAGATGCTGAGCAGGTTTATAGATGTTGCTAAGCCGTGGTGTGTAAACACCTGGAAATATGAACCTGTGACAAAAATTACTGCATGTATATCTGCATATGGAGCAGTCATTTCTTGGTCCAGCAGAGAAGCTAGGGCCTTGGAAACTGTGCTCCAAATCTTAGAACTTCAGCTCTGGAATGTCACAGAATTCATACTCTTCTGAAATTCTCACCTGGCTACTGTGAACTGAAGCAAGACTACAACAAAGTGTTGTTGTTTATTAGTACAATTTACCCCCTTCCTATATATATATATATAGATATAGGTATAGATACATAGATATGAATATAGAAATCTCCATGGGCAGTGTTATAAAGATACCACAGTGAACAACTGCTAAATATACTGGCACTAAGTCAAAAAATGACCCTGTGGTCAATAAACATTGATAAAAGTTTGGTTTTTTTTTTTTTTTCTATATTAAAATGTCTTTCTTTCCACACATAAATTTCTCTTATTGAGATCCCAGTCATAATGGCAAAAGATATTCCTCTTTTGGTTTCATGAGTATTTTAATCAAATCTAAAGCTAATTGAGAATAACTATAATTGTAGTTTTAACAAATGCACTGAGATACAAATGAAGCATGTGGATGGATGGACATTTATGGCTTTCTTTAGCTCTTATTATGGCATGTGATGTTGTCGTGGTTTGAGGCCCTCAAACAGTTCTGCTCTCTCACTCCCCCCTCTTTCTTCCCCAGTCCCGGGGGATGGGGAGAAGAATTGAAAGAATGCAACTCCCACAAGTTGAGATAAGAACAGTTTAGTAACTAAGGTATGACATAAATCACTACTGCTACCACTACTAATAATACAAGAGAAAATACAAGGAAAGAGAATGCAATAGATCTTCCCGATACCTAGCCACGCCACACAGTGCCCCCCCATCACCTGATACTGAGCTCGACTACGCAGTGCACCCCATCACCTCATACCAAGTCCTGGCCATGCCATGCACCCCCTTTGCACCACCATCTTTCCGGGTCTCTCCTCTCCATTTCAACCTCCTGGACATGATGTGCTGCGGTATGGAATACCTCTTTGGTCAGTTTGGGTCAGGTGCCCTGTCTCTGCTTCCGCCCAGCTTCTTCCAGGCTTCCCTCCTCCCTGGCAGAGCATGAAATTCAGAAAGTCCTTGGCCAGCCTGAACATTCTAAGCCATAACTATAAACACTGGTGTTATCAGCACTGTTCCCAAGTCGAAAATCCAAAGCACAATGTGCACCAGCTACTACTTAAAGGAGGAAAACGACTGCTGCTGCTGAGCCCATGACAGATGTCTGTCAAATAGAAATTATGGAGTACGCACTAATTATTTTATAAGAGGAATTATCTTGCTTTTGTTTATGTTATACACGTTTCCAGAGGCCCATGGCCCTCTTTTTTTTTTTTTTTTGTTATTCAATTTTACCATTGTTTGGAAGAGAGAAACATACAAAAGCAATAAATGTGTTTATTCAGTGTCCTGGGTTCAGCAGTAGCAGTTATCTTTCTCGTTCTTAGTAACTAGTATATTAGAATCATAGAATACCGTGGTTTTGACTTTTGGCTTGGGAACAGAGCTGATAATGCCTATGTTTTTAATTACTTCTTAAATGTTTAGTCTGACTAAGGACTTTCTGATCCTCATGCTCTACCTGGGAGGAGGGGAAGCTAGAAGGAAGCAGAGACAGGACACCTGACCCAAACTAGCCAAAGAGGTATTCCATGCCGCAGCACATCATGCCCCGGATGTAAAACTGGGAGCCAGAACCCGGAAGTGTTAGTTCACGGCTCGATCATCGGGTTGGTGGTCCCTTGTTATTTCCCTTGTCATTGTTACTGGTGGTGGCAGCAGCAGTGGCTTGTGTTACACCTTAGTTACTGGCTTGTTCTTATCTCAACCCATGGGAGTTACTGTCTTTTGATTCTTCTCCCCATCCCTCTGGTAGCAGGAGGGAGGAAGGAGAGGGAAGACTCTAGAGTTTATGAGGTTTTTCTAAGTTACAGCTGGGCTTAAACCATGACATTCAGAAAGACTTCAGTGAAGATACAAATCATTTGGGAATACTGCCTTGTGACTCAGTGCATAATCATGATGCTGTCCTACAGAAATGGAGGGTGGTGGAAGTGAAAAAGGAATTTTACAGACCTGTAGGATAAAGTTGTCATGTACTGAAATGAAGATTTCTGGCTTCCAATTGCCTGCACTTACTGTTTGGCAGAACTGGCCTTGATGCAGCATACATTTGCCTAGGATGGATATACAGTCAGTTTGAAGTGCATACTATCCTTTCAAACTCCTCACTTTATACCACTTTCCTGCCTCTAAAATTTGTGCCTGCTGATACAGGGGAAAAATATCAAATTTTTTTTGCACAAGAATTTTTCTTCTTAGCAGCATCTGCTTACTAATTCTGACTTTAACTACTTAATTTCACTTAGGCTACTCTTAGTACTTCATCAACAGCAGCTGCAGCAGGTATCAATAAATCAAAACGTATATAAGAATATTTTTCTCTAAGGTTTTCATCATTACCTTTGTCTTCGGCTTGTGGTTTTACAGCATTTTTAGCATATTTATCTGTGAGAAACTGCAAGTCAATAAAGGGGTCGAACAGCAGTGCAAAACCTAGGGATTTTCTCAAAAAAAAAGTTGAATTATTTCTGCCTTCCAGTGCTGTAAATGGGATGCCTAGGACTGAAAGGATGGATGGCTTGGTGCAGACATTGCAGTGGACAGAATCCATTATGCAAACCAGGGAGACTTTGCTACATAAAGGTAAGAATTCATGGCATATTGCCACAAACCCCTTGAGCATTATGCATTGGTAGTGCAGGGAGAGTAGAGCTATGAAAATAAGTTAATTTTTTATCTATAAATCATCAGAATATTCTAATGCTAGTCTAAAGGACTACATAAATATTGTGCATTTCTTAAACGTACAGTGTATACTATATGAGTTGCTGAGTGAATCAAAAACAGACCAAGCTGTTTAAGACTTTAATATAAATTCCATTTAAAACTTAAGACTCAGATGCAGTTAATCTAACCTTACATATTAAGTGAAGTACTTCACAAAGGAACTACATCATCCTAGGCTATCCGTCTAATCAGTGCACTTCCACTTGATGAATGTGATGGCCTGAATTACCTGGAGGAAGTGCTTTCTTCTCTCCACTGACTCTGGAGAGACCCTGTGGAAGTCAAGCATCTCAATTAAATGCCTACAGTTATATGAGAGCAACTGAATCTTGAATGCACTGAAAATATTGCACATGTCTTGAATGCTCGCTTTATAACTGACTTTCACATCCTCTTCAGACATCTTTTTAAAATGGAGACAGAGTAGACTTCCCATACTTTTATATATAGCAAAACTAAATGTCCCCTCAGTTTTCACAACAAAAATCTATTTTTGTCCTGGAGCCAGTCAGTTATCAGGTAATGAAATTCCAAATGGTGGAGGCAGATGCCTTTTCCAATTTCATTGTATGATTTAGTGCTGATTAAAACTCTGTTATGCACACTTTTTGATGAAGGCGTTCACATGACAATATTTCCACATTTTGTATTTCTCAAACCTTGCAGTTCCAAAATTTTACTTCCAATTTTACTTGCAATTCAAATTTTACTTGCATTTCCTTGAGCAGAGGACCTGTAACCTGTAATCTACTTCTGCTACCAGTCTTTTCAACTCTACTGGGTAGTGCCTGCCTTCATGATGTCAAAACCAGCTCAATCCATGTCTTATTTGAGGAAGAGTTCAATTATTGACAGTTCCTTGCTTGACTGTTATCCAGTGCCTGTGGTATTTTTTTTTATTATTATTATCTGATTTCAGCACTTTGAGCTCTAATTCAACCCTAAGTTTAGCAATTTGTGGGGAAAGATTTTAGTTCAGGAATTAATACATATAAATTCATTTGGCCCTAGTTAATTTCCAAAACTTTACAAAGCTTCAGGTTTCTATTTTAGCTGAAATAGTTCTTTCTTGTATTCTAGTGTCAAAAACTTGTTTGCTCCTCTAGCAAAAATATAGGCAAGACTTCTAAAAGCAGTGAAAACAGTGTCTGAGAATCTTGTGCTGGACAGTGGTTCATGTCTAAAGAAACTAGTCTCTGAAACTGATGTTTACTGAATGCCCTGCTTGAGGTCTGCTTAGCCTGTTTTCCTTCATACTTTTTGTGTCACTAGAGGATTTAAAGTGTACACTAAGAGGAAGATAAGTCTTGTCTCTTAAAAAAAGGAAGAACTGAATGTGGCCCAATAAGGCAAAAATCTCTGTCATGATTTCCTGTTTTGTTATGTATCTCCCTGGTGTGATCAAGCAACCTAATTACATTATCAAAGTCAGATAAGCCAAGAGCTGACAGACTACCTGCATCAGTTGTCAATGTTGAAACTAATCACCATGTAAACATTATATTTATTTTGTGATTTGGTTCATAATTAGGAGTATTGGTGGTATTTGAATGATTTGTCAATGGCTCAGAGTTTGAGAACTGAATGGGTCTGTTCTTTGGCTCTAAACTGGTAGCACAAAGGAGAAGACTGGAAAAACAAGCATTTTCCTGAGGTCTCCTACAGCAATTAGCAGGTATAGATCTTAGGGCATTTTACAGAAGAAAATAATTATAAGACCTCAGCTTGATTGTTTTCTAGTAAAAACTTTTTCCTTACAAAAGGAAAGAAGCAATTTTGCCAAAAAAAAAAAAAAAAAAAGTGGGAGAAAGAAAGGAAAAATCCCACAGCCATGCACTATATACTGACCTTGTTGAATTACTTTGGACATTTACTCTGTCCGGTCATAGAATCATAGAATCATAGGATCATAGGATCATAGAATCATAGAATAGTTAAGGTTGGAAAGGACCTTAAGATCATCTAGTTTTAACTCTCCTGCCTTGGCAAGGGACACCTCCCACTAAACCATGCCACTTAAGGCTATGTCCAGCCCAGTCTTGAACACCGCCAGCAATGGAGCATTCATAACTTCCCTGGGCAGCCAATTCCAGTGCCTCACCACCCTTAGAGTACAGAATTTCTTCCTCAGGTCCAATCTAAATTTCCCCAGCTTAAGTTTGATCTTGTTACCCCTTTTCTTCTCAGTACAGTCTTTCATGAAGAAACCCTCCCCACTATCCCTATAGGCCCCCTTCAGATACAGGAATGCTGCTAGGAGGTCTTCAGACAGCCTTCTCCAGGATGAACAGCCCCAACTTTCTCATCTTACCTTCATAGGGGAGGTGCTCCAGTCCCTTGATCATCCTCGTGGCCCTCCTCTGCACTTGTTCCAACAGCTCCATGTCCTTTTTATGCTGAGGACACCAGAACTGCACACAATATTCCAAGTGAGGTCTCACGAGAGCAGAGTAGAGGGGCAGGATCACCTCCCTCATGCTGCTGGTCATGCTCCTTTTGATGCAGAGCAGGGAACGGTTGGCTTTCTGGGCTGCAAATGCACACTGCCGGCTCATGTTCATTCTCTCATCAACCAACACCCCCAAGTCCTTCTCCTTAGGACTGTTCTGAACCTAATCTCTGCTCAGCCTGTAGCCGTGCCTGGGATTGCTCCCACCTAGGTGTAGGACCTTGCACTTGGCATGGTTAAACTTCATGAGGTTGGCATCAGCCCACCTCACAAGTGTGTCAAGGGCAATGTTTCTTCTGTGTTTTGCTTTGTTTTTAATGAAGAAAAATTTTTAATAACTCCACAAAATAATTTCTGAATCTTTCTGAAATAGAAATATTTTTTTTCAAGATGACAGGGTCTCTGTCTGTTTTTTGTTACCAGGAGCAAAAAAGCACTGTTTAGTAATAACATAAACTGCTATTCTTACTTTTGCTTGATAGTTTCTGTGTTTCTCTGCATGAAACAAACATGTACCCAACCCTACTAAGTATTAATGTTATATTTAAATACTAAATATTTAAATAACTCAATATTTAATATTTAATATGCATATTAGATATAAAGTTAAGTTCAGTAAGACTCAGAGGTGATTTATCCTAAGTTATCCTAATAGGAAAGACAACATAAAGTCTTAGGTTTTGGTCCTGTAACTTCTCCCTTTTGCTGTCCTGTTACAGCAAAATATGAAGGTAATAATGATGAAAGTGGAATGAAGACAGAGTAATAAAATTCAAGAGAGACACTACTGTACTGTTTTTTTTCCAGATGCATGTTAACTCTTTCAAGACCTACCTTAAGTAAGTTAAAATAAAATATAAGAAGCCGCAAAGAGAATGATTTTTTAATCTGTATCCTATGTAACAGCACTATGGGACAGTGGAGACACCTGATTTTTTTTTTGCTCAGACCTCCTGTACATGTTTCTGTGGAAATTGCACACTCAGTGTTCTTAAATGTTTATAATGTTTTAAAAACATATATTTTGTCTTCTGTTACATTTGTACACACACTAAGGACTAGTATAACTACTGCAGACTGGCCTATAACTAGAATAGATTAGAGCTGACTAGATGTGATGAAAGTTTCCTTAATGTATTTAGCAACAGAGACTCATCCTGATCACATTAGATTATAATTTTCAATTGTTAGATTGCTTGAAATAGCTTGAAAATGTTTGCATTTGGAAGGACTAAGACAAGAAGTATCAATAATTAAAACTGCATTTGATTGAAGAAGTCTGTTTTTATATGAAAAATGAAAACATTGTGGAGAGAGACGAGGAAGAAAAAGAAAACAGGGGAAGGACAATTTTAAAATAGTCCCTCAATTTTTATCTTTTCCAGAGTGTCAGAATATTTTTTGATTTAAAAAAGACAATTGTAGCTTTTTGCAACAGAGAAGAATAAAGACTTACTTTTTTGTGTGCTCATCACTCAAAGCTTTTTCCAATCACATAATTAGGTAGTATGTTGACCCTTATTTGCATTATCAAGGGACCATCATCCCTTCAGACTTACTTAGCATAAAATTGAAATTTACCTTTTTGCACTTAGATCAATTAGTTGGATTACTGCAAGATTTTCTAATTAGAAAAAGACCTTGGAATCTTTTTAAGCTGCTTCCTTAGATAATGCTTGGATACCTCTTAAAAGAACCTGTTAGACTTTAAAAAAAAAAGAGGGATCAGGAGAGTAAGAGCTCTGAAAGTGTTTATTCAAAGCAGTAAGTGAAATCCTGATTCAGTTCAGGACACAGACAATGAGAATAGCATGAAACACACTGGGGAGAACTGCTGCTAATCGTCTACTTACCTAGCATGACAATGAGCCCAGACTGCTTGAAGAGAATGGAGAAAAATAACTGAATCATTAGGCATTTAACAGAAGAAACCAAAAATTACATGAAAATGAAAGTGAAAATTCTGAATATTGGCTTGCTCAGAATGACAGGAAGGAGAGAAAATACTCCTCTGGAAATCTGAGGTTTGTATGGTATGATTCTATTTCCTTGCGAAGTCAACTCACAGAGGATTTTCTCCAGATGGATCTGGTCCCTGTTCTGCTTTATTGATCCAAATATCACTTTCATTGGCCCTCCTTAAGACCATATAGTCATTATACAAAGGCCTTTAGGAACATGGACATTTACAGTCTGTGTTTTCTTGAACAAGTTAAATGCTGTAAGGTTTTCTTTGCCTATTTTAACAATTCCAAGAAATTTTATTGATCCTGAGGATTTCTTCACCATTTTGAGAGATGACAGGGGTCAGGGTTTTTTATTAGTTTTATGCAGATAAACAGAAAAGACAGATTCTGATTTCATCAAAGCAAACCTGTCCAATTTGGTGACAATGGCCCTTCCAGTGAAAATGACCTATGGGGCATCCAGTGTTCCTCCAGTTCAGAAAAGGTAGGTGAGAATCAAGAATGTGTTTTTATCAATAAAATCTGTATGAGTGACCATGCAAAATGGCAGTTAACTCTCACTTGATCAAAGATATGCACTAAAGTATTGAAGGACATATTCAGCTTTTATTCAGGTGAAGTTTGTTTTGGTCTCCATTTAGAGAGGGTATATCACACCTTTTCTATACACACATTTATACTTTTGAGACTTAAGATAACAGAATCTATTTCTGAATATATACCATCCTACATATTAACTGATATAATGCCTCACATTTTGGTGATGCTTACATACAGATAAAGAAGTAAGAAGAGCTACCAGTGAAGTGAGGTTGACACAGACATTCAGTTTCCAAACAACTCTGTTGATTGATTAATCATTTTGCATCGGCTCATTGCTGTGTCCTTTTTCTGGAATAAGAGATCTGAACTGTGTGCTCTTCAGACCTTTCCAGAAATGTCTGCTGGATTGATTTACAAGGCAATGAAAGCTGTTGTAAACCAGCCCAGCTGAAATAAATTATGAAAGGTGCACAGCATCCCCTGTGGTTACTGCCTCTAGTTACGCAGTGAAAAGCTATTGGGGGCAGAGCATCTTCTGATAGCACTAGCTATAAAGATCTTTTTCTGTGTCCTTCATCTCTGAGTATATGCCACTGATGCATCTCAGACCTGATCAAATGTTTCACTGGCACCAAAAGAAACTACTGAATTTAGTGATCATAGTGTCTAACATTGCTCTAAAAAAAAAAAAAAAAAGGTAAAATATTGTATGGCTTATAAAAAGAAAAGTGAGTTTCTGCACAGTAGAAAATTGATGCCTGAAGCTTTTGCTTCCCTAAAAGTAAGTGGCTAGGCCTGTTTTTAAGAGATGTGAGGTATTTGATCTACATGTTGCTCCAAAGACCACAGTACTACAAGTTCTTTACCTTATCTGTTGGGCCCATGCACATACTTCTGATACTTTAGGACATCTCAGATGATATCAGATGTTAAGAAATTGAACCCTACCTCATTGTAGGTTTTCCTGCTGAATGCATTTATTAATCCAATTACTTAACCTTGAATGAAGCAACCTTTTCAACTCTTTTTTTTTTTTTTCATAATCAATATTTTGGATTGAGAATACTGCATCTATTAATAGAACAGGTAATACAGCAGTGTTTATAAAATCTATGAACAGACTGATTAATGCATTTAACATGTTTACAAAAAGCTGATGAAAGGAAAGGAAGATAATAAATATCTGATGAAAACGCTTAGCTCCAACAATCAGTGTGATTATTTCAACTTCATTAGATTATTGTTTTTCTTCATATGCTTAGTACTTGAATATCAGAATAATTAAAGTGCAAATTTTTTCTGATTAATAAGGAAAACATTTAAAATAGCGCTTTGCTTACCACTTATGAAAGGAGGAAAGAAAAAAAGGTCAACTGAAAGAACAATTTTTTTTCTTTTAGAGAAACTTATGGTGAAATGTATGAGATTTGAGAGAAAAAAAGAGAGATAAAAACTACTGAGACAAAGAAAATAATCATAAACTGTGTGAACTGTGTAGAAAATTAATATCTGTGTTCAATATCTTTTCCATTAGTAGTGCAGCTCTAGCGGTACATGGATCTTTTAGTTGGATTTTACCTAATAAGTTCTACTATGGTAAAAAAAGCTTTAGAAAATGTGTATTTGACCTATGCTGAACGTTCTTCTTTTTTATTAGAGTAACCATCAAGGCCCTCAAGGTTTGTTTTGCAGCTGTAGGTGCCTGTATTTTTATTTGTGTTCATGATCTCATTAAATTCAAAGCATAATTTAGCTTCAGAACAGCCACTGAAATGTGGTGATACACCTTAAATTGTTATGGCTTCAGTCTAATATAAACTCATGGAAAACAACAGGGATTATAGCTTTCATTTTCTAATCAAAGACATTTCACACATCTGGTGCTGATTATTATATCAGCAAATATAATTATATTTTCTTAAAGTTAAGTGAAAAACAGTTGCAGAATTCTAATGCCATAGTCATAAAAATTTACATTTCCATTTTCTTAATGATAGTCACCTTCTACTGGATAAGTACAGAAGAAAACTGCCAATTGACACTTTGAGTTGTTTCTACTGAAAAGAGACTCATTATGTAAAATCATATCCTGGGAATTGCATAATACAGTGGCTGCACTTAAAATGTTACTCCTAAACTGAAAGGTATTACTGTTTGAGAAATGTTTACTCAATTCTCTCAACTTGCCAAGGCCCAAATGTGGAGCAGAATGTGTAATAAAAAGTGAAAATTAGAGATATAGAACAATTACAAGCACAAGAAACATAAAACACTGAGAATTGTTAGTTTTGTACAAATAAATCATTTGTATCACCTCATTTTCATGAATCCTAACTTTTGCTGTGAAGAATTCTTTACAGTGAATATTATGGGACAATAAATTTGTCAAGACCAAAATAATTTTGAAAATTCAGTGAGAGACTGCATGTGTTTGAGAGCCTCAAACCACAACAGATGTAGTATATATATGAGACCTTTAAGACAAAAAACCCAACCAAGCAACCAAGAAA